>LKTO01000215.1:0-78644 GCA_001399465.1 Hymenoscyphus scutula
GTGGCGCGGGTGTTTCAGGTTCTAGATAAATGTAGCATCACCTCCTGTACCTAACTTTCTTCCTCATCTATTGTCCTAAGAATAGAGTGTTGTTTGTTCCCAACCGTACTGAAGCACGTCTGTCACAAAAACGAGCTAAAAATTAGCTAAGGGCTCTTACTAAATACTTACTTAAGTATAGATATAGATAAGAATACTTCTTCTAATATATTCTTTTAAGTATTATCTATATCTATTACTAGAATAGTAGGAGATATTCTAAGATCTTAAAAGTACTAAAATACCTAGATAAAGTTATCTTTAGTTTCTCTAGAAAGAAAGTAAAACCTAATAGAGAATGTTATCTCTAAGCTTATAATACCTTAAAAATAGTTAGTAAAATATATTAAATATAATATTACTACTTACTAATTATATAAAGGAGTAGTATATTAAACTTGTTTATCTTATAGATATTATTAACTAATATAACATCTTAATTAGTTTATATAAGTTAAATAGATTCTAGGTATATAATAAAGAGGTAACAAGTCTAGTTTTAGGCTATAACATTGATTTTAAAGTGTATTCTATTATTCTAAAGGTATTAGATTAATATATTATTCGCTAAAAGCCTACGCCTTTACTCTCTTTTAAAAGAGGCATTTAAATTAAATATATTATATAGCTAAAGTAGAATTATAGTTGTCTAATAAAGGTGGGTTATAGCTTAGCCTAGCTTAACTTCTATAGATATATTAGGTTAATAAATTTATTAAAAAGATTTATAATATATCTATATTATATAGAGATCTAGCCTAGTTTATCTCTACTTGAGCTAGCTTCTAGTATACTAGATAAGAGCTAATTAATTAACTTAGAGAGTGATTATATATACTATATTCTATGCTAGACCTATAGCGAAGCTTCTATTATAAATCTATACACTCTAAGGCTATTATTAAGAACTAACAGCCTGTTTTGCGAGTAGTTGTCTATTATTTACAAGCATGTAGGTAATTCTTTAGATAGTTTTCTAGCGGTAGAGGCCCGTACTAGTTATAGTTATATATAATCTTTGTTCTGCTATTGATTTTCTTAGACCTCCTAACTGTAAAGGTATAAAGATGTTGTGCTGTAAATTCTTGAATTGCTGTGTAGAGTTCCTCTTTAGAGCTATATATAGCCTCTAGAGGTAGTGGCATAGATAGAGAGGTAGCCTCTTGAAAGGGAGCCTTTGCTAACAAATACTCGGGCGACGGAGAGAGTAGTATGGGAGAGGGTCTAATATCCATAGTTGTAATGTAATCACGTCTACGCGTGCATCAATTGCAGGCAAAATTAGAGTGTTGGTGGATGCAAATGCGACGCGCGATCATTTTGGTGGGGTGTGGTGTGGAAATGCGTGTTTAGTCATCTAATAGCTCACGCCATGGCGTGAACGTATTGGGACCCGATCCCCTGCCGTCACTTCTTCCAAGCTAGAATAGGACCCTTCTCCGGACGCATTCTGAGACTGATAACCCAAAACCCAGATCTGAGATCTGGGTTCTTAGATTCCGTTTACCCTGCTCAAGATCCAAGTCGCGCTCTGCATCATGCAGTCAGCCCATCCCATACATGAAGCGTGTATTGACGTCCTTGGCAGTCCGATTATATTTCTCGGAGTTGGGGGGACCTGGTCAGTTCCGGGAAGATCCTAGCACGAAGTACTGTAGCTGCTGGACCTATTTTCGGACTCCTCGTAATGTCGAGATAGGAAGGTGCAGAGGCTACAGAGTGCAGGTCTAAGCGCCGAGGGAAAGTGTTCTACTGCTTCGGCAGCGAGGTGGGAAGGGAGTCATGTGAGGTTAGACGTCTCGTTCACGGTTGCATTGGCGAGATACCGAAAGTTAATTGCGGAGCTGAATATAGTATGGCGAGCTTATGGGGAGATTTGTTTAGGGAAACTTGGGGAGTTGTGCACTGGGAGCTCTACGTGGGGGGGTTTATTTGGGGAATGTGTTATTGTGTGGGGAATTCTTCCAGTTGCCACCTATCGGAGGGCAGCCCTTCTAATCCTTAAAGCACTCACCTATTGATGTTATCAAGGGCCACCAACTTTACCAGATCTTCGACCGTACGATTCGACTAACTCAGGTTATGCGCCAGCAAGGGGAGGACGACATCTCGACTAGGTTCCGCCTTGCTTTGAGTGAGCTACGTGTATCGCAGCTATCTAAGGAGAGCTGGGAACTCTGATGTACTCGGACGGCAAACCAGCTTTCTCCTATAGAGGTTACAACCTTTGATTCTGCTTTACGGCTCTACTTTACAACTGAGGAAGTGAAACTAACGAACTTTGATAAGTTAGTAGGCACGAACCGGCCCGTAAAGAAGATGATAGCTCGTCACCGTAATGCCGAAAGGGCGACCGAGGAGGAGGCAGATGATCTATGCTCAGAGATCCACGTGTGTATAGAGGCTAGGGTAATGCTAACAACTAACCTATGGACGGAGATAGGGCTCGTGAATGGCTCGATGGGCACGGTTTGTGATATTATGTGGGATATCGGGCAGGATCCTTCTGCTTTACCCTCGATTATACTTATCAGTTTTGATAATTATCACGGGCCTGACTTCCCACATTGCGACCCGGGGGCGATACCTGTCTTTCCCGTCAGCCGCCAGTTCCAGTACAAAGACGTGACGTGCTCACGTACCCAGTTCCCTTTACGGCTCGCATATGCTATTACAGTCCATAAGAGTCAAGGCTTGACGTTATCGAGGGCCGTACTAAACTTGAATCGGAGAGAGCATTGCCCCGGCCTCTCTTATGTAGCTATATCACGGGTGAAGACGCTAGGAGGACTTTTGTTCGAGGTTCTCTTTGACTTTGACCGCTTTACGTCTATAGATTCAGCTATATCAAGAGACAGAGAGTTAGATTACACTATAAGAACAAATCAGTTACTATAAAACCGAAGCTTTACCCCTGTGTATGTCCCATCCACGGCCCCTCGTTAGGACTATGCTCGAATTTAATGCTGCCGGGACGGAGGACGCGGCCATAAGTCTTCGACCGCCAAGACTGCAGTCGCGCTAGGGAGGCCGGTATAACAACGAGCATACCCTGAAGCGTCAGGGCTCAGTAGTGTATACTTCTATAGCCTTTGGCTCCAGGGCAAGGTCGTTATTTACTGGTAGGAGGGTGCAAAGCTAAGCGAGTCTTGGCATTATTTGTGCCGTAACTGCCGTTCAAAGACTTATGGCCGCGTCCTTCGTCCTCAATCTGCCATCGGTGTAGTAGTGGCTGTTTTTCCCCCTTTTAGAGCCAAGACCGCCCCCGAACGTTTCAAGCTTATTACGTGGAAGAATAGCGAGCTATTAGCAGGTGCGACGAGGGTGAAGAGCAAAGGGCATAAGGGCCAAGGCCGAGTAAAGCTCAATCCAGCGATAAAGCGGAGCCTCTCTCGAGTATTTGAACTCCGTTATCCACTCTACTTCATTCATACTTCCTACCCGAGGAATAAAGGTTAATTTGATTCTAGGACTTTCAAAATCCTACGCCAATTAGAATTCTAGACTTCTCGGTATTATTACCTATTTAAGGAAAGTACGTAGTTTTCAACGGCCTTTGCATTAACCTCTGTTTCCCCTGTGACGAAATAGGCTAAAATACAGTCCGTACTATATGATTTTATTTGCCGATAGCCCCGCAGGAGAACTGCCGTTTCTTCTAACCACCTTGTAAAGGATATATTTCAATTCCCGATAAACATTTCGCAATATATATATAAGGCAGTACCTCTACTCCGAAAACTCAGTACGCATTCGAACAACAAAGCAAAACATACCTCCTTTTAGGCTTTACAAACCTACATTATTCATCTCTTGCACCCTTAGAAACTTTTGTAAGCGATCTTTGAGCTATAAATGAGTTATAACTCTCGCTAATACTCCAAGAGCAACTTAATATGAAGATTTCTGTCGCCCTCTTTGCCCTCTTCTCCCTCGGCTATGCTGTCACCATTGATTTGAGTGGCCATTGCACTGACAGAGAAGGCGTCAAGGTTTGGCAATGCTCCACATATGGGCCTGTCGCTACTGTTGTTTGCAACTATGATATTTTGTCCCCTGCGAATTCTGGGTGTACAGACTGCGTTGCTCTTAGCACCCCTGGCACCTTCGAGTGTTCTTCCACTTAAGAAGATTTACGAGATAGGTGAAGGCGAGGTAGTATGTGGTGGGGTGACGCGATGGAGCTGGAGGAGGAGCTGGAGGTTAGGAGCTGGCACAGGGGCAAAGGAGGTGGCGGAGCTGTGTGGGGTAAGGGGGGGTAAGATGCCGTGGCAGGGGCTTGGCAGCCAGTTCTTGTTTAAGGCCCTCGCCTAGCACTTGTACGTACTCTTAAGGCAGTTACAACTCCAAAATACACCCCTTGATTCGCCATTCATCCACTATTTCACAGTATATACTGGACGAAATAGATCGTGATCGATAAAGTATTATAGTCCTAGGTTTTCAAGCCTTACTCGACTTTGCCTTATTAAAAATATTCTTTGCTGTAAAATTATAATGGTAAAGATTATAAGAGGGCGTAATAAATCCTAAATAAAAGTAACGTGGTTTACTACCAAGTGGATCATATTACCGAGTGGATCACTTTTCCCCACCCCACCACCTTTAAGATAGAATTAACAACTACAACGTATAGTATTAATTAATCTGAATCAGAATCTGATGAACTAGAAGTATTTATAGCTACTTGACAAGTGCGCGCATTATGACCAGACTTCCCGCAAGTGCTATATTGTCTTCTAGACGGCTGCCCCTCCTTTTGAAAACCCCCCTCAGAGCGCTTATCGCGTCGAACCTGCTCCTCTGCGTCCTTCTGAGCTAGTAAGTCCTGCGCATCCTCTATAGTAAGTGCACCCCCTTGACGGACCTGAGTCTTTTTTACCCTCTGGCGTTTACTAAGTGCTTCATTTGCCTTACGAAGGGTACGGACTTCAGTAGATAATAAAGTCATCTTATAAGCTAATAGCTCTGTACCCTTAGCTAGTGTAGCAACTGTCTAGAAAATAGGTGTTAGTAAGCTTCCTTAATAACGTATAATACAGTTTTTAACTAAAGTTGTCTACGAAAGGGTATCGGTTAGGTTTCGGGGGGTCTACGAGACCTAGAGGTTGTCATCTATAGAGGGGTCTACAAGGGGGGTTGGAGTCTGTAGCCTTATATCAAGCTTTGAAAGAACTGTATCTGGATTAAAAGGTACTAAACTAGCTCCGCGGAATCTAGCTTGACTATTCTAGGGTGTAATAGAGGCTTGATATCTAGCTTTAAAGGCAAGGAAGAACTTAACCTTTGTAATATAGTTGATATAAGCTTTGATAAACGTCTTAATCTAGAAACTATACTCTTGTTTTAGTATACTAAAACACCTAACATCGAGTAGCTGGGTTAAATAAGAAGAGTGAGGAGGTAGATAAAGAGTAATAATGTTATGTGCTATACAATACTCTTGAAATTCAGCGGATTCATAACTCTCATGCCTATTAAGGACAAGCATCCGATATAGCCCCTTTGCGCGAGTAGAAGTATGTTTATCAAAGTGCTTTAGCCATTCTAGACCTGTCTTATTATTTGTCTATTTGTTACTTATAGGTTTAATAACCTAGTTGTGTAGGAGGCCGCCCTCAGTGTACTAATTTAAGAGGTGATTCTTTCCTTGGACTACTAGAAACAGAGGGATACTCTAACCCTCACTATTGATACAAATAATCGCTGTTGCCTATTCCCGATTACCTAGCTGAACTACCTTGCTTCTACTACATTAATCCGCGCGTGTTATAACTATTGATAAGGAGATTACCCCTATTATAAAGCCAGTCTCGTCAAAGTTATAGAAATCGGAGTCGACGATACTATATTTAGCCTGCATATTCTTAACCAGTCGAAACCACGCGCTAATTAGCTCTAGATCTTTGTATAAGGCTCTCTGAAAGTCATAGACGTGATTAAAACGTGTCTTTAACTCTAGTTGTTGTTTAATAAATTAATATACCTAGTTCTTCCTAACACGTTATGCCTCTCAAGATTCAAGTAGGAGATTCACTATATCTTCTACACTAGCTAGACAGGGTATAAAGCCTTATAAATCTAGATTAAGTATATATTAAAGAATTGACTCCTCCTCTAGGTCTGTTAACTTATAACAATTAGCTTTAGAATCAGGGCGGTAGGTTCAGCCAGCTATTCTATTAGAGAGGCTTATATATAGTACTTTATAGATCTTTACTATAGAGCGTTTACTAAGCTTTTTAGATGTCCGAATAGCCTCGATTACTAGAATAATTCTCGCTTCTTAGGTTTAAATTTCTATAGTAAATAGTTAAGAAAACACGTGTTAAAGTTTTAAGGTAGTGTAGTAGGGAAAAGTAATCCACTTAGTGATATGATCTACTCAGTAGTAAACCACGTTAATTTAAGTAATCGAAAATTATTAATCTAATCTAATTAAGATATATATTAATTAAATTCTAATCTAATCTAATTATATTAATCTAATTATTAATTAGATTAATAATTAATTCTTATTTATACTACTTAAGAATAGTATACTAAACAATAGTAGACTTAAATTAATTGATTATATTATAAGCCTCGAATTTCGTAAATACTATATTTATTTATATATCTCCTTTAGATAGTAACTTCTCTTCGTAAAACTCTACTTCTTGAATAATTAATCTAGCGAAGGTTATTTACTAGAGAACACACTTATTAACTATCCTCAATAAAGGCTCATTATGTAATTCTAAACTACTACGACTACTTAGCTCCTCCTCTCCCTTTTCTTCCTCCTAGTCTCAGCAGTCAACGACCTCAAATTCAAACTCGACCAAGCAGCCGACGAAAAAGGCTACTTCCTCTTCTCCCCATCCTCCCCATGTCCCAAGATCTCACCGACCAAGAGATCTACGCTATAGCCCGCGACGCTTTGCCCCAAATGAAAGACAAAGAAAGCCCGACAGGCTGGAAAAAATACATCCAAGCCTTCAAGACCGAAAATAAAGGGAAAGCGCCGAGCGAGGGAGTCACTCCGACTGTTGTGACGGCTTTGTTCGATGCCGATCAAAGACGTCTATATCTCTCCTCGAGCATGAAGAAAGCAAATAATAAACTCGATCCTACTCCCTCCTTTCGTGAGAATGATGAGGGGAGCAAGAGTGTGAATAGGTTCCTTGATAAGACTCGTATGCGATGTGTTATAGCGTTGGAGATTCCTTTGAATGACGAGGGCAACCCAAAATTGGATCATCAGAATCAAGCTAGTTGTGGCGAAGTGATGGCATTGCATGCTTGAGATTTGGTCAACGGTGGCACGAAGCTTCTTGGTGATTCTTTGCATAATGGGAAGATTGTGGCGATTGCGGGGGACAAGCCGTCGACGGTGAAGATTAGAGCTCCATGTGCGGGGGATGGGGAAAGGGGAGGTTACGGGTGTTTCGATGTTCTTGCTGATGCAAAGTTGACTGCTTTGCCGGAGAATACTGTGCTTCTGGATGTTACTCCTGATGTGAGGTTCGCCGACCCCTTACAGAAGAGTGTAATTTGTTGAGGTAATCTAATTATATGTGTGTGATTATTATCGAGGTCATCAAATTATTGAAAAAGATCTTGTTGTTTATTTTCCAACACTGTGGGGGAAGTCTAGCTTCAACGAGACAGAATATTTCTCCAAGCGAAGCGGGGGGGACCATTTGATAACCTCTGTATTCGTCCGTACTTTGTTTACATTTCGTTTCTGTCGTTCCGGGTTACCTCATCTCTTTATTCTCGAGTAAGAGCTATTCTCAATTGGGTCCCGCCTAAATATTCTTCGTAATGTGTTTCCTGGTTCCCTTTCCTTCAATGGCAATAATTTTACGTTGGATGTCTGATGGTCCTCAATAATAATCCCAAGCTGAGAGTCGGAGTTTCTGCAGACTTTGATGGTATATCCAAAACTCTTCTTCGTATTTTTCACAGGAGGTTCAGCGGGCGAGGAATTCGCCGTGAGTAGGAACAGCTCGCTAAGAGATTTCAATCTGGTACTTTCCCTTCCAAATCCTACGAGAATAGTGGTATGAACCAGTGCTATAAGTATGTGGACGAGGAGAATCGCCGCCGCGATTCGTCGGGTAACACCATCCATTGAGTAGCTATAACCATTTCGGAGAATGGTTAAGGTCAACGCTGTGGCGTTGTCAATGTTGAAATCGGGATTATTTTTTGTAGTCCCAAGATGACCGTTGAGATTATGTAAATAGAATGTGTCGTTTCCAGCTGCTGGTAGACCGGCGAGTACCACGTCATTTCCGATTCTGGATATTGCGTCTGTGACAAGTAAGGAAATTGCTCGCCCAAAACCGGAACCTCGGACTTCCTGAGGTGACCATTGCTGGATATTATCATCGACCTTTGGAACTAGCTGTATGATCGTATCGGTTGGTGGTAAGGCTAGATTTGCCCACTCTGCACTTATTCTAATATTCGTTCCATTCGCGTGCTTGCTGTCCACCGTATCTACATCTCCGAGCGCAGAAAGCGAGCTCGAATATATAGAGGAGCCAGTAGACGGCTTCAAATATGTTTCGTGAGGCACCCAGCTAGTATAAACAGAGCAGGATCGGATCCAGGTACGATGATCTCCTGGCTTGTCCGTGACATATATGAATGCGGCGGCAATGGATGGCGTGTTGTTTCCTAAGAAGGGAGGGTCTATCCACAGAGCTGTCCTCAATTCTGATTGGTTCCAAAATGGGATGAAAACATCGCTGTTGAGAGACCAACCCTGAGAGTTCCCTATGATGGGAAAGTTAATTTGTCGTTTGATAGTTGCACTCATAGGATCGGAATTATCATCGATGAATTTTTGGGAGGATGAACAAACTGGGATTGTCTGGGGTCCAAAGAAGGAAGTGCCATTAGGAAGCGACAGTTTATAATAGGTACTCTGGCCTTTCTGTGCAGAATTTCTATAATAAGCCGCACCTGTTTGAAGCATGTTGCTGACGGATGAAGAAGGTGTGCTAATTATTCTCCCCCATCGTTCTAAAAGACGATTGTAAATTTCCATACCCCCTACCCCACTGGCGCCTGTGGGAATCGAATAGTTTGTCGTTCTTTCCGTAGCCTGTGCTAGGATATTCGAGAATCCACCCGCCGGGCAGTATCCTGGGGTTGATGCATTGACATACGTGCAGGCGGGTGGCATAAATTGGTGTATTGTAATATTGGTAGGCCACAGCATTTCTTCTTTTGTAGAAGCAAAGAATCTTTCCAGTTTGACGATTTTCGGATAAATTGGCCCGGGGTTTGATATCTCGTAGGGGACTGGCCACCATCCAATAGCAGGGAGCATTAAAATGGCCGAAGAGGGACCAACTATGGCAGCCATGATCATGAGAGTGATCACAATTAACGCGAACAATAATCGTCGAACTCGAAAGCCCTTGTTGAGAGATTTGCTCCAGAGACCGGGACTGCAGACTGCACTTAAATCGGTGAGTTGAAAGCCTGCGAGTACTCCACCCAGAGACAGCCCCCTCCCATTCGAATGAACCAGCTCGTACTGAATATAACTGATGGCTGCTGTAGACAAAGATGCTGCTACAAGAATCTCATGCAATTTGGCTGCAAACTGGAGACTGTTGAAACGAAGGTTTTGATGACTGGTATCAGGATCATCGAAGTACTTGGTTGAAAAATTCAGAACCAGCAGTGCGACCGAGATAGCAACTGCAGGTATATGTATAGTGCATCGAGCCAAGCTCCTCCATCGCTCGTAGCCAAAAATGTCTCCCGATTTGTTGTTAGCCATTAGGGGATTGTTGGATGCGCCAGAAAAGATGTCTAAGACGCTTCGGTGTTACTAGTGTGGATAAAAACCAAATGCAATGCTTGAAAGAGGAGTTGTTGTGATTTCAACCGGAGGCAGCGAGGTTGTTTTTCATAATATAATGATAATGTGTAACTGTGTAACCATAAGCTCGTGTTGTATGTAAAGACCAAGGCATACCATACCAGCACTTTCCATGTTGAAATAGGTGGAGGCGGAGACCTTGGCGAATAAGCTATACTCAGTTTCCAACATGAGATTAGTGAGAGAATGACAGGTATGTTCCCCCATGATTCTAAGTCCTTAGGGGAAAGAGCTTGTTGTGTCACCGTAAGCGGAGAGCCGCGTTGTCTTCGCGGGCTAACAGCGATATGCAGAGTCTTCCGGGGCTGCGACTTAAGGCAGCAGAATCCAAACCTGCTATTGCTTCGGCTGAGCAGTGATTGTGAGACCAATTTTAATTGACCGAATTTCATTATTCTGGGTATATCAAGTCCTATCAAGTATGGGGCAGCCATTTTTCGTTGAAGCTGCGTTCAGCCAGGTACTCACTCATTAATTGAGTACATGTATTCATACCCTCAAACGCCATACAAATCCATTGTTACGCAGCCCCCATAATTTCATCTGATCACCAATCATTACTTCATTGCCAAGATATTCGAGATTCGTAACGATAAATCGAGGATTGTGATATGTTCATCTGAGCCATCCACCAAGCGTTTGTCGACTTCGGAGAAGACGAGGGTGATTTTGTTTTTCTGTACATCGGGTATCGCTTCATTGTAGAGGACGGATTGGAAAAGCTAGAAAATGTTAGTTTGGGAACACCTTTGCAGGGTAGAAGAAATGAGATATACCTGAGTGACGACTTGAGTGGCACTCCAGCCATCCGCAACCATATCAGTAACCACCCTCGAAACATTGTCATAGACGATCCCCTTTGACTTGGGCTGCATCGCTAGCACCAATTTATCAATCGTCTCATCTGGAATCACACCAGCAATATCCTCAATGCTCTTCACCGTAACAATCTTCTCCTCATCATCTACATCCATCTCGTCCTCATCCTTCTCCGCCACACCCACAGCACCCACCAATCTCGCCGCACTCTGCAAGAAGGTAATCGCCTTCCGCAAATCTCCCTCACTACATCTGATCAACGTATCCACCGCCCCATCCTCAAGCTTTACCCCCTCCTTCGCAGCAATCTCCTCCACCCTCTTAACCGCATTCCCCTGATCCAAGCTCTTAAATCGGAACTTACTACACCTACTAGCCAGGGGATCGATTATTCTCGTTACATAATTGCAAATCAGACAGAACCGTGTAATCTTGCTATACGTCTCCATCGTTCTTCTCAAGGCACTCTGCGCATCTTGCGTCATACTATCCGCCTCGTCCAATATGATGATCTTGTATGGGGGGCATGGGTAGAGGTTTCGGTAGGCGGCAGAGGGTTGGGTAAGTTGCATTCGTGCGAAGTCCTTGACTTTCTCGCGGACGATGGAGATTCCGCGCTCGTCAGAGGCGTTTAGTTCGAGGACGCGGGATTTTATGAGTTCGGGGCCGTAGAGCTCTTTGGCTAGGGCGAGGACGGTGGAGGTTTTTCCTGTGCCTGGGGGCCCGTAGAAGAGCATGTGTGGGAGCTGCGGTGGTGTTAGTTGGGGGTTTCTTGGAGGGGTAGGGAAACTGACATTGGAGGATTGGAGAGTTCGTTGGAGGACTGTGATGGTGTGGTCTTGGGCTGTGACGTCGCTGAGGTTTTTGGGACGACTGAATATATGTTAGAAAGTTGTGCCAGCCGCAGAAGAGGATTGCGAGCGTACTATTTCTCAACCCAGGGTTGGAGTCGATTTGTCTCTTTTGTAGGCGCAGCTTTCGTGGATATACCATTCGCGGCAGCCTCCTTGCGGGCTTTGAGATCAAAGAATCCCGCCATTTCGAAATAATCAGGGATTGTATATGAAGATGTTGAGAATGGTTCACAATTGTTATGTGGTGTTGTCAGTTCAATGGGCGAAAGAATTGCTGGGTGACGCGACCTAAAAGCGGCACGCACGCGTTAAGTGGAAAATATATGACACTTTTGTCCCTTAATCAATTTTTTATATATAAAATGTCCCTTAAACATACGATTTGTATCTAATTTGTCCCTTGAATAATCAAGTCACTAATTAAGGGACATTCTAGTCAATAAATACTAGTAAGGGGCTCTCAGCTGTTGTTTCAAAAATTGCATCTGATGTTGACAAGACAACAACACTCTACTGGCGATTCGATTAGCTATCGGCCCAGAGCTTGTTGTATTATTGAGAGACTAGACACAGTTTGCCAAAAGAGCCAAAGAAGGCAGGAAAAGAGAGCGAGAAGAAATGAGGCTAGGTATGAGGATCCGAGATAAGATGGAAAGATACCATCGAGCACTCGCATCTCATCAAGTTCTCTTGAATAGCCCACTCCCTTCAAGTCCACGGTATCAGCGATATACGGCACAAGCGAATCAATTCACGACAACCCCCATCCTCTTCGTCCAAACAACTTCGGCTTGTTTTCACGTCCTCCCAGAGTGTAAACTGACAAGCATATAATTCTCAGCAACACCCAGGTATCTCGTTTTGTCTAGTCTTGTCAATGCTGTTGGCAGTGTTGGCAGCTGTGCTTCTTTTGGCGCCATAATTTCTCTGTATACTGTGAAAGATGAGATGGCTTTACTTGGGATGGTGTACGGATGTACTGTACTATTCGCTGTCTGTGTGGGTTTATTGACAAATTCAAAGAGGGACACGGTTTTCGTGACCACCGCTGCTTATGCGGCAGCCGTTTTGGTGCTTTTTGGTAGTGGAAATCTTAGGGGAAATGGAGTTGGTGGTTGGACTTGTGGGTGTCCTTGAAAGAAGTGATGTGCTGAGTTGATATATCTTCTTGAAGGCCGTCGGTGTTGGGAGTGTGGTGTTACAATTGACCAAGAGAGAGCATGTCGATGTGGTTTGAAGGGATACCCCAGGGAAGGTGCAAGTATGATTTTGGATGTTTGAAGATGTCTCCATTATACCAGTAACGTTATGCTCCGCTCTCAATGCTATTGTTCTTTTTCTAACCTACTTTTTGTACCTAGGTGTCAACACTTCGTGGTAGAAGTTTGCAAATGTTCAGTATTTGGAAATGTTCAGTATTTGGAAATGTTCAGCTCAAGGCCACCTGTGCACTTCTCTGAACTCTATCTTTAACCCAAACTAGGAATACTCTCAGTTGCTGAGACATACTGTGCTACCCCCTGGTATCTCCAGCGCTTGAAGTTTGCAACACCCCCAGAAGGACAGTCTAGTTGGCCACTTTTTCCACCTCCATTGCAAGTTGCGTATACGCCTACCAAGCTTCCAACAAATGAACCATTCCCACCACTTACGAGCTCGGCAGATGCCGTACCAACTACGATCTTGGCCATTGGATTGTTAACCGGCATTGCGGAAAGCGTGTAGTGAGTTGTGTTACTCGTTTCAATCTGCAATCGAATGGGAGAATTCGGCCAGTCTCTTGGTAACGGAATGGCCACTGGTGCTGGAGGAGTTCCGGTCCCTTCGGCTCGGAAACGAAGTGATAATTTCGCTAGTTTCTTTAAGCTGCTCTTGAAAAGTACCAATCCCAAGTCAATATGGTTTACTTGCGTCAAGAAAACAGTAACGCCAGCCTCTTGGTCAACTTCCTTAGGACTGAAAGACAAGTCAACACTGAAAGTAAATAGCGTATCAGTTTGTCGTCGACCAATAAAGGACAAACCAAGCTGCCCACTTAGCTCGGGAGTTGTCGTTGAGAATGGCGTGCCCGTTAGGTTGTTGCGACTCGGTACAACGCTCAAACCGTCAGCTGTCACGGAAAATGCATCCTTCCTTGGTACACGCCAATAAACAAGATTTCTAGGAATGGCTGATCCCTCTGGAAAATCGTATACATCTGGATCCGAGTTGAATGGTCCATCTCCAGGGAGATCACGACTGGCTGATGGTAGCTGCCATCCAGTCATAGTACCTCGAACTGGTTCGAGGACAGGCCATTCCCCTTCATTCCATGTCATTGGGAAGAGTACAGCCTCACGACCCATGGGATAAGCCTCATATTCTGGTCCTGATCGTGTTGCCAAGCACATTCCCCACCATTTTCCTAGAGCATCCTGGAAGAAATCACCATGCCCAACTGTCTGAAAATATTCATTCGTACCTCGATTGGTCAAAATGGGATTGTTTTCATAGGCGGTATAAGGACCGGTAATATTCATCGCTCTCGCAATGGTAATCGCATGATCCGTGGCTGTTCCTCCCTCCGCAATGAGGAGATAATAAAACCCATCTTTCTTATGAATATGAGGGCCCTCTGGCCAAACACCACCTGTCCCATTCCACAGACTGATTGGCGGTTGGCTGAGCTCTCCAGTCTCAAGATTAATTTCTTGAAGTATGATACCTTGAGTCGCAACATACACCTTCCCATCATCGTCCCAGAACAAATCGGGGTCAATCTTGTTTGTGTGGAACGTAACTGGATCACTCCAAGCCGTATCGCTGAAAGGATCAGCGGTCCGAAAAAGCACACCAATGATTCCACCTTCTATCCCGAGGTATTCGCATATCACGAAAAACTCTCCATCGTGATAGCGAATTGTTGGTGCAAACATTCCATCTTGTTGCCCTGGGGTTTTTTGAGACACACCTGGGAGTTGGGTTTCCCGGTTCCAAACGTGCGAGACATGCTTCCAGTTTATGAGGTCTTTAGATGAGTAGACAGGAAGGCCCGGGAAGGATATGAATGTTGAGGTTACGCAGAAAAAAGTGTTGTTTACGTTGATGCAGGAGGGGTCGGAGTGCCAGCCGGGAAGAACGGGGTTATTGTAGGTTGAGTTTTGGGCGAAGGTAAGGGAAGTGGCCATTGTGCTGGCGAGGAGGAGAAAAGGGAAGATGAGGCAGAACATCTTAGGGGTTATATTTGGGGCACGGAGTTTAATTCCACAATAGTAGGATCTTTAAGGCTTTATACAGTTCTCATACCTGGGATGATAACTAGTGTTGAAGCTTGTGTGTAGTTCGTTCACATGAGGAGTCGCTCCACAATTCGGTGAACTTACATTTAGCCAAACCGAAAAAATTGGGTTTAAAATCGGTTGAAAATACCATCCATTCGTTGTGGTTCAAAACTTTGCATTGTCCCCGCATCTTGGTTGAAAAGTATTCATGGTTAGCCGCTAGATTACGGGGTAACTCTTTAGCCTAAACATACTCTAAGAACGCACCAATTAAACAAGTGTTGATCATTTCAACTTTCCTATAGACATACCATGATTGATTTAATAGTGCTCTCCCAACGCCATCTTTCTTTCTTGAACTCCTACAAAAGCTGTCTCACCTTTGGGTGGAGACCCCATGACGACTTTATGAAGACTCCAAAGATTTTCAACCTCTTCGTAGTTTCGGTATTCCTTCTCCTGAGCTTCAGTCACGTACAAAAGGGATTCTTAAGAGCATGAATCCCGGGGGGGTAACGAGGGATGGGGAGGCTTCTACATATAGGTTTAAAATCTCCCCTGGTAGTGTAGCCCAGGAGTCGCTTCCTTTTTTTATTATTATTAAAAACAGGACATGTGGACAGCTCCTCAAGTCAGTGTGCAACATCTGGCAATAGGTAAAAGCATAGTTATTGAGATAATGAGCAAAATACTCTTTGTAAACTATGACTGATTGTACCTTATACGGTATGCAAAAAGTTGTATCATCCACAACCACCCAGGTTGAGATTTAATCAGAGCTTCACCTTTCAAAAATGTTGATTTAGTGAATTGAGCGCCTAAGGGAGGTAGGTGCCTAGTCGCTAAGCCTTTCCACCTTCAATTAGCAAGTCCATCATTCACCCTCTCAAATTTAAGCGACCCAACCACCACTCCTCTTTTTCATATCCAGCCCCCTCAATTTCGCTACTAGCTTCTGATCTTGTAGTACAGAATCTAGCGCCATCCTTTTCCTCGCAACAAAGAAAGTATCAGTGTCTAAATCTTGAGCAAGACACTGCAACATTTCACCTTCAGAGATCAGCTACACCAAAAAGGCCTTCATCTTTCATCTCTTTCCGACTTCTTCTTTCACACTTAAATCCAAGATAACTACACCATCGGACTCACTTTCACGTTGGATCAAACATAAAGTCTTGATCGCCACTAGATCGGACTCACCTTTCAAGATCAAGATCGGAATCATGGCAAACACAGTCAAGACACAACCGTCACGAGCAAAGAAGGGATGGAAGGCTTTGAAGTCACCATTCAAGAAGAAGAGTTCCACGAGCCTGAACTCAATTCTCAATGGCAATGGCTCAAGTGGCTATGAAAGTGTCAACGAAATACCCCCAATGCCTCAGATGGGACTCAATTATCGTGCGACTGCATACAATTACAACCTCACAACAATGGACCCTGGACATGTCCCTGAGAGACCACCAACGCCAACGATGGGACTCAACTACGGCACACCGGCATACAGTTATAACCTCGCAACAGGCGCCTCTGCACGAGTCAACGATGTGCCCCTAATGCCCACAGTTGGACTCAACTACAGAATGCCGGCGTACAATTATAATGTCGTCACAATTGACCCTGGACGAATTACCGAGATACCCCCAATGCCTACCATGGGAAAAAATTACGGTACACATGCGTATAACTACAACTATACGACAATCGACCCAGGACGTACCATCGATATACCCCCAATGCCTATGTTTGGAAACAACAATAGCGCACCCGTACACAATCACACAACAAGTGACCCAGGACGAGTCAATGAGGTAGCTCCAATGCCCAAGACAGGGTTGAACATCGGTGGCTCTCTCAGCGACCCCACGAACAACTATACAACAAAGGCCCCTGCAGAGCAAAATGAAGCTGGTGGAAAAGGTGGATTCAAAATGGATGCTTCCGGCAAATTATACTGGGACGAACCAGATGAGAGTTCTTCAGACGAGGAGGAGATTGATGTAAGATTTTCAACGATCCAACCAGCCACTCATTTTCCCAAGATAACCACTTGAATTTGCCCTTCACTTTCAACTGAGACTAACCACTGTGCATTAGGGACAATTCACCCCTGGAAAAAATGTTTGGTACCGCGAACCATCAACTGGATTGGAGCAAATCGTGAAAGTCATTAGCTCCGCGGAGACGAGAAGAGGCGTGCTGTACAAGGTAGAGCACCTTCTTTCAGGCGAATTCAAGAAAGTGTCGGGTTGCGATCTGACTCGTCGTCGTGCGGGATCCTTCGATGATTGAAAGGTGGAAAAATTGTGCTTTGAGAGCGACTTTCAGGTTGTGTGGAACGAATTCTTTTATTAAAAAAAAGTGTTTTTCAAGGTAAGCATCTCGCAACTCCTGGTCAATTTTCCTCCCTCGGTGTCTAACTTTTAGATAGGGTGTGTGATAGGTGTTTTCGGATCTTTTAAAGGAAGGTGTGGGCGTCTGGAATTCAAAAATATGTCATGGAACCTATGAGAGAAATACCATGTCACCTGTATCAGAGATTAGATTCATTCTCAGACTAAAAAGAATATAAGGCCTCGGGCCACTGATCGGCGTACTACTCTACCATTCCATCTATAATATTGGTGGAGAGCGTTGTAAACATCCCCAGTGAGATCTTGTGATGAGTCTTCGCCTTTTATCGTGTCCGTCTCAGGCTGTCTGAGAATTCGCGAGTTGAGGCGCGAGAATTGTGAGTACACCCTCGAAGAAAACTCCGCCTGACATCTCAGGGTTCTTCTAGGAGCTAGCAATTGTACCATGTAGTGTAATAGCGCGTTTACGCTTGCTCAAATTGTCGTTTCTCATGAAAAAATAAACATATTGAGAGACAATTTCAACTATACCTCTATCTGTGTAGGTAACTATCTGTGTAGGTAACCTCGTCTTTCTCAACTCCGCGTCTAACAAAGGAATATTTGAAAGCTTGCTGTTGCACCTTAATACCAACATTAGCTTAAAAAGCCTTCTTCGTCACGAACATTTTCATGTCAATTTAACGATAGCAGATGGCCAGGTGCTGTGTCCTATAGATAGCTACGACGATGGTGCATAGCAGGGTAAATATTTGGTCATGTGGGCTAATGAACCATGTCCTGCTGAAGATACCTGAAAAGCGAAGCGAGCATGAGGTGCCGGAAGTTGAGGTTATACGATATTGATGAAAATCAGGAGCAAGTCACGAGGTTAACTTGCTTTACTTATAAGGCGAAGAAATAAGTAGTTAACCTGACTCGTCACCCCAGAATAATCAAAAGATTCTGGCCCAGTAAGCCTCCATTTTGTTAATGAAAGGAGTGACTTTGAGCCAGGGCTCAAGATTACCCCTCAAAAATTCCTGAATGTTTTTATCCTACACCGGCTGAGAGAATTCTGATGCTTCTCCTATTAATACAAATCACTGAGTGAAGCCCGAAAATGTCGTGGGATCCAAGTCCACCTGCAAAGACAGATGAGAAATGGATCCCTACGTGGTATTCAACCTAATTAAATCCATTTCAAGCACTCAAATTAGTGATAGCTAATTGGAAATCAATTTTCGCATAGACCAGAACCCAAAAAGCACCCCTTGCTCCCTTAATTAAAATAAATAGAAGAAAGTCATTGTCATTCCCGTGTGTTGCCAAGGATCGTCAATGTTCCACAATTCGACACTTTCTCACTCATCTTCTCTCATTTTTGTCCAAGATCCCGATAAAAACCACCCGAACGGCACAATATCTGCGATACACAGTCAGCTTGTCCAAAATCAAGACCGCAAAGCATTAGGAGAGTTTACGCCGCCGCGGAAGCCAAAAGTCTCGTGTCGTTTTGCTCGAGTGAACAAAGAGAGCGCTGTTGAGAAAAGGGCGGTAAATGCCCCCAAAATTACCACTGGAATTGATATTGTCCTGGTCCCAGAGTCTAAATCTGCTTCAGCTGGCCCTGTCAACCTCGACAGAATGTAGATGGGGCAAATGAGCAGTGCGAGAATGGTGGTCATGATGATGATAGACACTGTAATTTCGATATGGTTTTTGCTGAAGAGCGTTAAGCCATGTTGCCTTGCAGAGCTGGAAAATTCCCGGACTTCCTGTTCAACTTGTTAATGCGTTCAAGTTGTGAGTAAAGTGAATCATACCAGAGATGCAAACGTGTGCCGTGCAGTTAGGCAAGTCAGTACTAAGCAGAACTCAAGTGTGAGGTGCAACAAGTCTTACATAAATTGGTTTGTTCAGTCTGCTTGGGTTCTTGACTAGATTGTGCAAGATTCTCTCAATCATAGAGTCAAGCCAAGAGTGTTCTCTTCCGGCCAGGCTTGAGCGTGACTAGATCTTCCTTGTGGTAAATGTGTGCGTCCTCGAGGGCGACCGAGTTCGTTTTATCGAAGTAGCATTTGATGTTTCTGTGACTATATTCAGGAGGTGGATTGAAACTCGCGAGATCTCTAGCAATTATCAATAGTTGTGCTAGATAAACGGGTCGAGGTGGACCTGGTAATATCTCTACTAATTCCCATGCTATCTCGCCTATGGCATTGAGATATTTTTTTCGATAGACTTGGCCTGGATCGAAATTTCCTAGCCGAGTTCCCTATGAAAAATTCAGTATGCCTTCAACGTCGATGAGGCGGAAAAAATAAATCGAGCTTACATATAAATCCAATCCCTAAGCTCTAGTCCCTCTTAAATAGCTTGATATAACATTGCCTAGTGACTTACCAAAACTTTATTTATATTATCTAGCGCTCTCGATAGTTAGTCAATATATAGATATAGATAGAATAACTATAGTTAATAACTAATCTAAAGGTCCTATAATAGTTAGTATAATTTAGAATAACTATTAGTTATAGTTTTCGTATAACTATAAGTATTATAATAAGTAAATATAGTAGTATTTTACTTTACATAACCTCGCTAGTAGCTATATAAGTAATACCTAGCTAGTACTCTTATCTAGGTTAATCTATTCTTTATATATACTTATACTTACTTTAGTAACTAGTTAAGATACTAGATTTATTACTTTAAGTAATACTAATAGTTTAATATATCGACGATTAATATAACTACCTTTCTTTTTTCTAAAAAAAATAGATAGATCTACCTTGTTCTTTAACTATTTTTAATAGAAAAATTATTACTTTCCCTCTAAATAAAATAGTAAACAATATAATAGAGTATTAAGAGGTAATTTTATTAGTATATAGAAAGTATATTAATAGTAAATATAGTAAACATAATAGGTAGAGTAAATATAATCTCGTAAATATAGTGAATATAGTGAATATAGTAAATATAGTAAATATAGTAAATATAGTAAATATAGTAAATATAGTAAATATAGTAAATATAGTAAATATAGTAAATATAGTAAATATAGTAAATATAGTAAATATAGTAAATATAGTAAATATAGTAAATATAGTAAATATAGTAAATATAGTAAATAGAGTGAATAGAGTAAATAATCGACGGTATTTCTTTCTCTCGATAGTACTTATATTTAAATAAGTAAATTCTCAAGTCTATAGGTTAGGTATATCTAAGAGGAAGGAGGGATAGACTAAAAAAGTAGTAGCTTAGAGTTTAAGATAAGAGAGGAATTACGAGTAGAATTTAAGTACTTAAGTCGTCGATTTAAGCGGTGAAACTAAGCTATAAAACTAAACTACAAGGTAAAAAAGATTAGAGTATACTACTATAAGGTAAGCGATATAAATAGATTAATTTACTATATCTATTAAGTATTTAGTATATATAAAGACTTATATATAAACGAACTTAGGTCTAAGAATATTTATAGATTGCTAAATTTACTTTTAACTCTCTTCATATATTCCTTATTAAATTATCTACTTTAGAGATACCTATACTATCTCCCTAAAAGACACCTAAAACTAAATGGTTTTAACAGTTCAAAGCACAAAGTTACTAGATAACTAAATTTCAAGAGCGCTAACGTTATCGGAATAGCAAAAAATAAAGTACTCACGCTTGATTGCCTAACATCATATCCGCACATGCTATAGTTTGGATATTCTTCCGAACGGGTGGTTGCAAATATCCTCGAGTCAAAGATTCTATCAGTCTTGAACTACTTCTGGTCCTCGATCTTGTGTGTCGCCGTTCTGAAAAGCTGACTGGATCGCTCGCTATAGACCTCCCTCTCGCCTGGCTGGGATTTTGGGGAAAGGGGAAGCTTGAAGTGTCACTTTGTCGGGATAAACTTGGGCCGGGCATTGGGCCTCTCAAATCCTGAAGCAAGCGTTCTTCCTGGACGCCCTCTTGGTGCAGCTCGCTTAAGTTTGTTCTGAAAGATACCCAGAACTCGGGGTGGCTTGAATGGTGATCTTGCTAGTACTCTTTCTCGTTGAGGTAGTATTAGGCTTGTCGAAGTAAGAGGTGGGGACTGGATTACCTATGGAGCGATGAAGCTGGTTTCTTGAATGGAACGCTTGGTTTGGGAATCACTGGTTGGGGAATCACTGTGGCGTAATGAAGGAGCGATGGGAGACTACTTCTAAAATAACATCTCTCACTTCGTGAATGGAATGGTGGTAGGGGAACCACGGTGGCGTATTTTAGAAAATGGTTTGAGTTATTCGACAATTGTTCTTTTTCAAGAGAAGATACGCGGGCAATAGAAAATCATCGAAATGAGTACTCGAATTGAAAATCTCAGAGAAGAGGACCGCCAGACCAGCGAGGATTCGGCGACTGTAAGGGTTACCCCAGGGGACTTTCGTCAAGTGAGCTGCCCAACCTGGGAAGCAACGCTCAGCACCCTGCTGGAGAATTGAGATGGATTCTTAACCAACGAGGGAGGTTTAAGGTTGGAAAAGGTATCAGCAACCTCTCTACTCTGCGCGACCTTGGTCACCTTCTTGCTCGAAGTTCAGCCCTACCAGGATACCAAGGGCATAATCCACTTTCTCTACAGGCTACACCTAGCTCCTCGAGATCGATTGTATGGACTAGTTGGACTGGGTGGTTATATTACCATGCAGCTTCTCACAAAGCTTGTTAAGCTGGGTGTTTTAAGCCTTGACTTCTTCAAAGATCAAGATTACTGAGGTTTCCGCGAAACGGGCTCGTCTCGCAGGTTCCTGTAGAGACCACAATTCTCAGTATTGTGGACTCAATCTCGTGTTTCGACAGAGACAGGACATTCGAAGACCTCCAAGTCGTCATTGAAATGGCCACGAAATATTGTCAAGAACACATGCTCACTTCCTGTCTTCAAAGTTTTATTGACATGCCCATTGCACGGCACTAAGCGCGTTTGGCGAGGTTCTGTCACCACTTGTCAGTCTGACCCCGGATAATGTGGAGTCAAACGAGATATCGAATTGATCGCTTCAAGCTCTCCCTTTTCAACCGTCAACCTCCACATCGACCAGTATGAAGAAGAGGCTAGAGAGCGGGGGGATCATGGAGTTGAGGATGAGTATGACGAGGCTCGGTGGGGGAGTAAGGGGAAATTGACACATCTACTATGTACTTTGACTGTCGCAATTTGGTGCTTTTTACGAATTCACCCAAAATTTAGTTTACAATTTGATACATCAACGGTAAAATATTTCGGTTGAGACTACGTGTAGTTTGTCTACAAATGGCGAGATCCCCTACACCAAACTCCATGGCTATGCATAATGCGCAAATTATCTCAGACGACTGATAAGCTTTCCAAAGTATGTAAGACCTCTGGTACCAAATGTGCAATTTGATTGGGATCTCGGAGTGCGATCGTCAAATCGGTAGGTAGCTTGCCGGAGGCAAGTAAGTTCTAGAGTATCAATGTCAGCAAAAACGATAGGATTTCAGTAATAGAAGAAACTCCACGACAGCAAATTGAGACTTGGACTATTTATGCTTACCTGTTTAACCTTGTCAAATGACTCTTCCCGCTCTGTGTAATCTCTGATAACCTTGCCCAGATTGAAATCAACGTAGATTCTGGTATCGCGGATTCTAATGAGAACATTGTCGAGCCTCATAAACAGCCGACACAACAGTAGCATACGATCGGGCATGACACGCAATTTGCAGGAGGAGAGAGAGATACCGTTGTCATCGAGCTCACTTTCGTACAGGACCACCTCTTCAAAGAATAGGATGGGATCTGGTCTCTTGAGGAGTTCGATAGGTATTGGCTCCGCATCATCCTTCTGTAACTCAAAGTCCTTTCCCTTTATCGTTCCCTTGTAATCGGTTGTGTAAGACCAGTCAAACGGCTTGACTACCTCCTTGATGCCTTCGTGGGTTTTCTCTCTAGAAACAATAAGTACGTTTCTTAGCAGGCCGGTTGGAATCCTGACCTGCTGCTCGACCATTCCTTTGAGTATGCCACCTTGAGCATATTCTTGTCCGTCTTATCCACTCGGTCAAGAGCATCAAAAGCATTGAACTCCAACCGCCATCCACTTGCTATGTGTTCAATTGCAACCATATTGTCCCCAAATATCATTTCCGGCACCGGAATCCCAAGCTTGTCGTTCATCGCATCTATTTCGTCAGACTTCGATATGGGTAGTTTTCTTGTACTGATCTTGAAGCCTTTTTGATTATGCGAAACCGTGAATTTATCGACCTTGCCAGGAACGGGAAAGGGCTCCTCGATGGGGCCGTTGAAAGACATCTTTAAGGCTTGGAAGAAATACTTCGGAGATTGATGCGAGGGAGGAGCTTGAGTTTTTGGACAAGAGGATGTTCAAAGGCTGTTCGGAGGCTGTTCAGAGTTGATGGGTATCGGTTTGTACAATTTGAAGCTCACGATGATGCGCTGCGGCTCTGAAATCGCGGGGCAGGAGCTGGGCGGGGGGTGGGGTCTCACACCCTTGCACACCACCAAATTGGTTGTCCCTCCAACGTTGGCGCTAAAAGGCACCTTCCTTCCCAAAACATCTACACACAAGACTTCTACCTTATTTCCTTGAGACTGGGTAGACACCTTCGACACTCGATCAACAGCCACTTTACTAACCCTACGCAGCAACATACGCAACATACGCAACATTCTCCAATGGCCACGCGCGTACTCGAATCAAGGTTCGAACATCTCTCGGTGAACGACGAGAACGAACCAAGTGAGAATGGTAAATACCAAAAGTCCAAGGTATATACACACCCACACCCACAGCCTCTCTGTCATAGAGCAAGCTGACTAGAAGCAGATGACTTCGACTACCACAGTGACCAGCTCCCAGCTGTCGCAAAACAACAGTCGAGCCAACCTGTTAAAGATCGCGCTGCAAAACCAAAACACGACCAGCACAATCGTCACAGTCCCATCCCAGAATGCACAATGGCGAGGGTCGCGGAGGGATGACTCAGGCAACGGTCAGGAAATCGAAGAATCGACAAGAATGGAACGCAAATCAAATTCAATGTACGAGCAACCAGCTCCGCCAAAGCAATTCCATCTCGGCATGTTCGAAATCGGCCGACCTCTGGGCAAAGGGAAATTCGGGCGAGTGTATCTAGTACGAGAACGAAGCTCAAACTTTGTTTGCGCGCTCAAGGTTCTTCACAAGAACGAATTAAAACACGGCGATGCAGAAAAACAGGTTCGCAGGGAGATTGAGATTCAGAGCAACCTAAGGCACCCAAACATCCTCCGGTTATTTGGCCATTTTCACGACAGTAAACGAATCTTTCTCATCCTGGAGTTTGCCGGTAAAGGAGAACTATATAAACACCTTCGTCGGGAAAACAGGTTTCCGGAATGGAAAGCTGCGCAATATGTTGCTCAAATGGCAGCTGCTCTCAAGTACTGTCACAAAAAGCACATTATGCACCGGGACATCAAGCCAGAGAATATTCTTCTAGGCATCCACGGAGAACTCAAGCTCTCGGATTTCGGGTGGAGTGTCCATGCCCCAAGCAATCGCCGAAGTACCCTTTGCGGAACTTTAGATTATCTTCCTCCGGAGATGCTGAAGCCAGCACGCGACAAGAACACCTACTCCAACAAGGTCGACTTATGGTCCCTCGGGGTTCTCACCTACGAGTTTTTAGTCGGTGAGGCGCCTTTTGAGGATTCGCCAGTTATGACCCAACGAAAAATTGCACGAGGAGAAATGACAGTCCCAAGTTTTGTGAGCGCAGAGGCAAGAGATCTGATCAAGAAGGTAAGAAATCATTCTCTTCAGCTTTGTTTTTATTTATCTAACGCTGGTACAGCTTCTTGTTCTTGACCCCGAGAAACGAATATCACTAGATGGTGTTCAAGAACACCCATGGATTATCAAATATTGCGTCAAAGGAGAACGAGCCACCATGAGAGAATCCAAGTCGATGGAATCCAAATCGAAAGGCAAACATGCTTCGGATGAATGAGTAATGATTTATGACATTAGCGATGGCGTTGGCGTTTTTGGGGCATTTTTGGGGGGCTAATAGGTTTAAATCAAGGTGCATGCATGAGGAAGAATTCTGGGGGAGATGGAGATCTTCATGGCCTATACAGATCCAGTACAAGTACATGCATAATAATGTACACTGTCTTTCTACATGTTGGTACACCTGTCTCAAAGAGTTTCATCTGTAAATATCATCAAAGGGTCTCGTATCAGCGAAGCAGGAATCCCAGACTTCATTGACCACTTTCACCGCTTGCACGTCGTCTTTGCAGTTCGGCCGAGCCATGACTGAAGCTACTGCTCTCCTCCGGACGCAGGCTTGATGTTGTTGTGTTAGAGTCCGCTGCCCTCTTGTGAAGAACTCCCGTGTAAATCTACACTCCCCGCTTAAACTCGAGGCTCGAATCTAGTATCCAGTCAGCACCACTCCATCGCATTATTGTTCCCAGCGCAAAATATACCTCCGAACAAGCCGCATGCCTCAAATCATCCCAATCAACCTTCCACCTCAACTGATCCCACGCATGCACCAACTCATGCGCAAGCGTATCCTCCAAATGCTTCCTATCCCTCATCTGATTGGAACATATCAGAATCCCCGCCTCCGCATTGAAACCTCCTCCTTGCTCATGTAATTTCCCTTCCTCGTCCCTCCTTGCCGGACACCGTCGACAGATTACATTCGAAGCGTTCATGTCCCCGTTCAACTTGTTGATTTGCGAGCGCAGGAATATCACGGTGGGGGAGTAGGTGAAGCACCAGTCGCGCCATTCTTCGCAGTTTTTCTGGTCCGGGATGGAGTTTTTAATGTAGGTTGCTTCGCGGTATTCGTCCATTCCTGCGGGGGACATGCGGCCTAGGAAGGCGTTGAAAACGTTGGACCAGGTTGCGTTGGGGTCGTAACCTGAGTTTGTGAGGTCGGGTTTGGGAGGGGCGGTGGAAGTGGAGGGGAAATCGGAATCCATTGTGAGTTTGTATTAGGTGGAATAGGAGGGGAGGAGCGAGATAGGGGGTGGTGACTCGTGGTATCGTTTATCGCAGACGCGCAAGTTGACTCTGTAAATATTTTGGAGGGCGTGGTGACCTTGACCATGGCAATTGAGTTCAGAACTAAGGCGGTGAACCGTTTTGGCGGCTGCTCGAAGGGCCCCGGTTTCGGTCTGGTTGTTATTGGATGAGAGAGTCATCGTCAGAAAATAGAAAGATTTCAGAGCTTCTTTCCATAGCTTTCATACCAAGAGCAATTTTATTTCACCGCTATTAAAATGAGGGGACCTAAACCATTGAAGATTGTCATAAAGCTTGGTATGTATGACGTGAAAATGTCCAGAAAAAATCAAGATCATGTCACTAACAAATGAGGCAGGAACAAGTTCAATTGTGGATGAGAAAACTCACGAACCGCTCTTGTCCATTCTGAGTCTGATTGTCGAAACTGCTGTTAAACTTCATAAAGATGGCCATAAAGTGGTTATCGTGTCGTCTGGAGCTATTGGTGTCGGTTTGAGAAGGATGGATTATGAGAAAAGACCAAAGAGCCTTCCCAGAATTCAGGTCAGCAAATACAAAGTGTAAGAATTCATGTCGGATTTCCCGCTCAGCGTGGCAGGTGAAGCAAAATTTGGGAGAATGGGGACAGTAGATTGTCCATCTTCCCATATTGTTGAGTGTTACTTGTGGCTAGCTTTGAATTCCGACATGCATTTTGACATCTCCCCCCCCCCCCCAAGATTGAAAGTTTCTCGAGGACTTTTCGTTAATTGTACTCAGGCTTTAGCAGCAATCGGACAGTGTCGGCTCATGAGTCTCTGGGACAGTCTCTTCAGCAACCTTCGTCAACCCATCGCTCAAATTCTCCTCACAAGAAATGATATCGCTGATGCAAGTCCCTTCCTCCACATCCAAAACCACAAATCCCCACTAACAAAATCACAGAGAACACAATATCTCAATGCCCAAAACACATTTCACGAACTTTTTGAAATGGGTGTCATTCCTATCGTGAACGAAAACGACACCCTCGCAGTATCAGAAATCAAATTCGGAGACAACGATACTCTATCCGCTTTCACAGCAGCAATGATCCACGCTGACTACCTATTTCTAATGACGGATGTGGATTGTCTTTACGATAAGAATCCCAGGACTCACGCAGATGCTAAGGCTATCGAGGTGGTGGAGGATTTATATGCTCTCCAAGCTGATGGTATTTCCCCCTCAATCAAAAGATAAACCGGAATTGGAAACACAGAAGCGAAATGCTAATTAAATCTACAGTATCAAGCGCAGGCTCCAGTCTAGGAACAGGCGGCATGCAAACCAAAATTGTCGCCGCAAAACTCGCCACCTCCGCCGGCGTCACAACAGTAATAACACGCTCCTCTAACCCCGGAAATATAGCAAACATAGTCTCCTACTGTCAAGCCCAGAAAACGGCACCTTCCTCACCTCCATCTGGCACCACCTCCTCTTCTCACCCAGCAAAACTAATCTCATCCGTAAGTGAGATTCTCGAAGAGCCTCTGGCCAGATCCACAGGCTCGTTATCCTTAGAAGTCAAGGCACCGCTACACACCCGCTTCATTGCCTCACCCTCCCCAATCCGCGATCGCTACTTTTGGCTTCTTCACGGTCTCGCCCCCCATGGAACGATATTCATCGATTCCGGTGCTCACCGAGCTCTCTCCAACAAAGCCGGACTCTTACCAGTTGGAGTGGTAGACGTAGAAGGGTCATTTTCACAACAAGAGGCTGTTCGTCTTGTGGTTGTTGAACGTCTCCCTACGATTTCTACACCTGGGGTTTCTGGTTCTGCGACCGCGACTCCTGGGGGAAAGTTGTATGAAGGAACGGGAGTCGAAGTCGGCAGAGCATTGGTAAATTATAGTGCTGTGGAAATTGCGAGGATTAAGGGTGTAAAGAGTTCCGAGATTGAGGGGTTGCTTGGGTGGTCAGATAGTGAGTATGTTGCTTTGAGGGAGAATATCAGTTTCTTTGAGAGGGAGAGTCGACCTGTTACTCCTAGTTTGGACCTTTGAGTGGACGGCCAGTTTGGGGTTCTGGATGATTATTTAAATTGAAGTCGGGTTTTGGGAAAAGTGCGAATGAAGGGAAAGGGGGGTTTTGAGGTGTTTGGGACGAGAAGGCTTCACTCGGAAGAGGCATAGATGATAGCGAAATTTGTGAAATGAGATCCGTCCTTGCAGAAAACTCTTGGTTGCACATGTTCTCTTTAACTGAGACTTGAACACATTACAACCGCTATATTGATAGTAACCCTGTGTAATGAGCGAAGAAAACAGCTCGGCAAAGCTACTCAAACGCTACATTGAAAGGAGCAGTCATGACTCTCATCCCACCCGATCCTTCATTGCATGCATGAAAAAAGCCGACGCTCAATACTCAAACTCCGCAGATATCCAGCAAACCCCCAAGCGAATAAACTCCAAATAATACGCCTTGGTAGAAACATCACTTTAACTAATCATGTACTTAGTGACCCATGATTAAACCCATGGGCATCCATCACCTAGCATCCTTCGGCGAACTCCCACTAGTATCCTCAAACTCCAACTCCCACTTATCAACCTCCTGAAACTTCCTCGCAGCCTTCTTCAACTCCTTCCCAATCCTCGCCTCCATCTCCTGACTATTCTCCGGACTATCCACCGGGTCAGGTCTCGGTCCCAAACTATCATTTACATCCGCGTCCGCTTCCGCTTCCGCCTCCTCGTTTTCCTTATCTGATATTGCGTTTGCGCGTGATCCGTATGTGCGTTTGGCTTTCGCTTTTGCTTTTGCTTTGGGGGCTACCTTTCCCTTTGCGGGTTTTCGAGCTGGTGCAGGAGTTCTAGAAATAACACTTCGTTGTCGACGTGAGCGGGCGTTCAGATGGGAAAGTTCGTCGTCGTCTGATGCTAGACCTGAGGCGTCGATTTCGTCTTCTGAACTAGGGATGTCGAAGGGGTCGCGGACTGTTTGGCGGCGTCTTCTGGGTAGAAGAGCCTGTAGTTGAGCCGTGGAGTAGGTCGCAGGTGGTGGAGCAGCCTTTCTGGGTTTTGCCTTGGGTTTGGTTTTCGCTGCTGCGATATATGGTCGATTCGGTGAGTGTGTTAGAGAGGGCGGAGAGGATATTGGGGAATCTTGGGTTCGGGGTGGTGGAGTTTTGGCTCGTAAGGGTCTTCGTCCGCGGAGGAGAGGTAGTTTTGCGGGATCTGGGAGCTCGGGACTTGAGGGTGAACTGCTACTTTGAGGTGGTGCCATGGTTTCGCTCATGGGTTCTGGAGTCACAGGTCGCGCTTCGATTGAGGGCATTGGATAGTCGTCGTCTAATTCGGGGAGTTCATCTTCGTTGTCTTCTTCTTCTTCCTCCTCGTTCTCCTCCTCGTCGTCGTTTACTGATGCTGTAGCTGGGATCGTTTCATCTTCTAGTCTAACTTCTGGCGACCGTCGAGTTGGACTCGATTGGGACTGGGGAATTTGGACATCTGCCAATTTGCGCTTCCGTGAATTTAAGCCCGACGCGCCGGACGAGCTTGTCATGATTCTAGTTTTGGATAAGTTCAAAGGTGTAGACTCGTCTTCTGGGTTAAAGTCGTCCTCCTCATCCTGATCATCGTCATAATCTGGTCGTGGCTGTCGTTCTTTCTGAGCTGTCCCTAGTAAACTTGGCTCTCTCGCCCTCCGTCTGAAATTCCCAATCTTCATAGCTGATCCCATAACTGATCCAATCCGTGCTGGTGTACCTCCTCCAATTCCGCCTACAGTAGTTATCCTCCCAGAGACACTTGGTTGTCTAGTTCTCCCTCCAAATCCCCCAAACACCGTAGCAGGTGTATTAGTCTTTCCAACACTCGTGAGCCCATTATCATCTGCCATATCAGACTCGACACTACTCGATCGCGCTCGATCGGTTCGTCGTCCCAGAAGACTTGGTTCGCGCGGCCGTCTTTTAAAGTTTCCAAACCCAAGTGACGAGTTCTCCACAGCCGGTGTATTTCTTTCCTTCCTTCCCACCTCGATTTCGGAGCTCGATCCAAGATCTAGGTCCAACTCATCTCCATCCTCTGCGCCCAGCTCCATATCCAATGTGTTTGTCGCGTCGACCTTCTTTACGCGTGGCAGTGGTGTCGCAGCAACTTTCCCTCTCCCATTACCCTTCTCAGCGCTTCGCACATTGGCAGGTAATCTATCTTCCGGGTCGCTAACATCATACAAATCGTCGAAATCCGACTTGGGCGCATGCGACTGGATCTGCTTCGCGGTGGCGTGGACAGGGCCCTTGCTGCGCACGGCAGATGGTTGAACCTTTGTTCTCTTCGGTCGCGGCATTTTGATATTATTTCAATTGATCGGAGGGGTGGCGTATTAAAGTTGGGATCGCATACCGAAAAGATGTTGCTGGGGATGTTGGACTTGGAGGGGTTTTGGATAAAATGTTGGGGCCTCGACGCGTCAGGGTTTAGGTACGCGATGCGGGTGGTGTTTTGATGCTTGGACAGAAATCAACGCCAAGCGAGCCAGACCTTAGTTTCACCAATTCACTTGAGAGCCTCAAGAGTTTTTCAACTCAACCTCAATTCATTTCTCGCTAATTACTTTGCGGAAGCTTGCACCTAGATATTTCAACTCAGTTTTCGGATTTTAGTCTATCAACGGTGCTGGAGAGACTTCAAGTGAGCTCTCTCCACATCGTTCGCCCGGAGAACTTCTCTCCCCTAAACCTCTCGCCTTTGCTAGTTTGTTGTGGTTTGAACTGACGCTTTCTATTGCAGAGAAAGACATTGTAGGTTGCTCAGAGACCCAACGAGAAGAAAAACAATCCGCTTTCATATGTTTCTATCAAACTTTCGTTCAAATTCGGATTCCAAGGTCAATCTTATTTTCCGCGTTTCTTTTCATATTGTCTCCTTACTGGTACTAGAAGCTTCAAGAGAAATTCCTTGCTGAATGCCTCTATCTTGTTGCAATCAATGGTTTCTCTTGTGGGATATTTTCGGTGCTTTGAGATCAGTTTTGGGGAACTTGGATTAGTGACGATCTATTCGCTATCCCACTTATCAAGGAAGCCAGTTCTAACTTTTGATGAGCCCCTATTGATGAACTCCTTCAATCGTCTTCTCAAAAGCACCATCTAGCACACGTTTAACAAGAACTTCCTTCATTTTCAAGTTCTTGCGAGCTCAGCTTGCCACGTGCTTCCAGGATTGGCTTTCCAAAGCTGGAACCCCGCAATTCCAAAAGCAGTGCAACGTCACTCCTAGTCAAAAACTGGATCAAATCAATCACATCAACACCGCAATGCATCCGTGATTTCCGGCTTGCCAAATTCAGATGGACTACCGTGCCACGGGTTCTAACATGAGTTACTCTTTTCTAGTATAAGTACCTTCATTATTCTCAGGTCTTTTTCCTATGTTACCCCCCTCCTCATCCCTCTCTTGTGAAACGGCTTCCGTCATTATGCTTTCCGTCTCATCTTGTTTGTATTTGGCGTGTGCTCTTTTAGGAGTTAGTGCTTTGGATTTAGATCCTGCTTTGCAAGATATTCTAAATAAGGCTCATCAAGCGCCTTTATATACTTATCCTACCAGTTTAACTCAGGGGATTGTACCGGTATGTTTACGAGAATATCTGCCAAACTTGTATTAGCTAACTTTAAATACAGAAATCCATTCATTCCCATAATGATTGTACGTTTTGCCTCATCCATTACCAATTTTCATATGAGAAATTTGCCACTTGACTCCATTTATTTATTGTTACTCAAAATGCTAACCAATTTTTCAGACTGGAGGGATATCCCATTTTACTCCGCTCTTTCCCAGGGAGTGATATCAATCGAAGCCGATGTCTGGCTATACAACGGAACTCTCCACGTTGGTCATGAACAAGGAGCCCTTACCAACGAACGTACATTCGAGTCTCTCTACGTCAAACCAATCCTCGACGTTCTGAAAAAGCAAAACCCAGAGTCAAAATTCTTACCAGCACCAACTCACAACGGTGTATTCGATACTGATGCCGGACAAACCCTCTATCTCTTCGTAGATTTGAAAACCGACGGAGCCAGCACCTGGCCAGTCGTAATCAAAGCCCTAGAACCCCTGTAAGTTTTCCCCTGGCAAATAATCATATCTCCCATACTAACCACCCACTTCCAGCCGAGCAGCCGGTTTCCTAACCTCCACAAATGGCACAACCCTCGCCAAAGGTGCTGTAACTGTAATCGGAACTGGAAACACGCCCCTAAACCTCGTGCAACCAATTCTCCCCCGAGACTACTTCTGGGACGGTCCAATCGCTACCCTTAACAGCACATTCTCAAACATCACATCACTCGTCTCTCCCATCGCGTCGGCGAGTTACAAATCCATTTTTGGAACTGTGACTGGCTCGACGGGGTTGAATGCTAGTATGTTGGAGGTTTTGAGAGGTCAGGTTAAGGTTGCGAAGGAGAAGGGGATTTTGTTGAGGTATTGGGATCAACCTGGGTGGCCGATCAAGACTAGAAATGGGATTGTAAGTCAATCAGTTTTTAATTGTTGTGTTTTTTGTTTGCTTTGGGAAGGATGCTAACGAGGGGGTGTTTAGTGGAGACAATTGAAGGATGAGGGTGTTGATTTGATCAATGCCGATGATTTGGAGGCTGCTGCTGGGGTGAGTACTGAGTGGTAACGTTACAATCAGGGATGTTTCTTCGAGTCTAAAACACACACGATGTAATCCATTAATTTGAGGATTATAATTCGGTATTTACGCGGGAGAATGAATAAATTGTTCCCCGAACCCATATCAAAACACTCTACATACCAAAGCTATTCACTGGAGTGAAAGGTACGCTGGCCCTGCCAAACGACTCGGAGAGTAAAACCATTTTGAAAAGACACGAGTCGTCTCTACTGGCCGATTTTTTCACGCCTCGCTATTTTCTTTCCTTTTTTCCAATTTCTCTTCCTTCGGCGTGGTCTTTCGTTTGTTTGATTACTCTCGATTTCAAACCTTACGTTTACTGGTTTTAACGTGATGAGCATTTTCAGGCATTCCCTTGAACATGTATGTCGTCGCCGCTCTTCCTTATGATATACCTGCCGATTAACCTGAAATTGAAGTACTTCATCCAGAAAGCCTTCTACCGCTTCGCTGCCAGTATATCTTGATTTTCAAAACACGTCTCCTAATTCTACTTTTGAGGCAGGAATTCGGTTTTGCTCTTGGCACGAATCCTGTGTATCTAGATATTTAACCAAAGTCGCCGCGAAAATCCCATTAGCCCAACACACTGGGGACTGGCCTAACTGCAACAAAAGACAGATGGTCAATATACTGTAAGACCAACCTCTAAACTTTTCGACACCTATCTAACACATTCAATTCTCTACATCACTAATCTTCGAAGAACGCGACTGAGCTGCGTTAAACTCAAGCAAGCAGTATTGCATTTTTTCTGGTAAGATAAAGTAAGAAAGTTTATATCAAACAGTACAGAGGTCAGAACAATTCAAGAGGCAATTTTCGAGGCTACGGACGCGGTACCTACCCTACAGGTCAAGGTTCGGGAGCAGGCCAAGGCCAATACCAGCCTTTCCGTCCCCAAGGACAAAAGGGGTATGCCTTCGTTGCCGAAGACAGCAGCGAGGCTCCGAAACAGGGAGAATTCGGTCACTACCACCGAATTCGAATATGCTGTCGATTACTCTTTGAACCTTCAAAACCCAGTTTATGGTCCCTAGTATCAACTTTTCAGCCCGTTGTCTTGACGTTTATATAGCTTCGATACTTGGTACTATCATTTCTTGGATGCTGGAATCAACGTTCCAATCCTTTTCAGACTTTTTGCTATACAGAGGGTATAACTTTCTCTTCATTGTTTCTTATGAGATGCGGGGAGTAAATTTGGTTTGTGGTTGGTTCTGACTTGACTAAATCACTCTGGTCGTTAATTATTCTCAAGCCACCCGAAGAGTACCTCCTCGTTGGGAAAATATGCACAAAATAGATGTATTTTGGACGATATGGTATTATTCCAAGGGCACATCTACTTTACAAACTTTGTCCCTATCCTGAAGGTGCAAAATAACGCCTGTCCCCATGATCATAACTTCCGACAAGACTCCCCACTGGGTATTAAACATGCCTACAATATTTGGCAATTCATAATGCTTCCCCAGCTCCATCTCCAATCTCCCCTTGGATGGAAAGACCATCCGGGTTTTTAGGGCCCAGGTTTTCCATTGCCCCGCAAAGATGTCGATAAAACGGAGCTCTTTGCCATGTTATTATTTCCCGCCTAAGCGGGCAGCGAGCCCCAGACGATTCGAAGCTGGGCCGTCATCCTCTCCAACTAAATCTCCTTGACCAAAACAATTACCACGGCCTTCATCCCCTCCCACCAGGTCCCATCTCAGCAGGTTCCTGTCCCACCCCACCAACAGCCTTCCTCACCTCCCCCGGCCCCAGCTCCACGACATCATTCCTTCTCCCCTCTCCCTGCATCTCCACAGTCTGCGGCCTCATCTGCCCATTCCCCCCTTGCCCACCCTGAAATTTCTCCATCGGCGAGACCGGAGAAACCATCGCAGAACCAATCCTCGGATCCTCAATCTTATGGCCGCCCACCAGAGGAACCTGATACGGTAAATGGGATGGAGCTTGAAGGTTTCCAGGAGTCTGAGGACCTTGCAGATTATGATGTGCCATCATGGGTTTTCCAGCAGCATCACCGGCTCTTTGTCTATCCCTATTCTTACTCCTTCTCCAGAGACAGAAGATGACTGCCATGCATATTAATCCGATGAGGATCAGACCTCCTACTACTGCGCCGATGATGATACCTAGGTTGGATTTCTTTTTTGGTTCGCTGGATGAGGATGAAGTGTAAGACGAGGAGGTTACTGTTGCTGCACCGCCGGCAACGGTTGTAGTTCTAGGTTTTGGAGTCGCGGTTGCGGTTTTGAGTGTTGCTGTGGCCGATGCCACAGCGCATTCGGAGGTTGCCCATACTTGGTAGAGGAGGATGTCTGTTGAGGAGCAGGCGGCTACTAGGCAGGTAGTGAGGATGTTTTGTACTGTTGTTGTTTCGCTTGCTGGACCGCATTGACAAAGGATGTCCTGGATTGAGAGTCGAGGTCAGTAACTTTGTTTTAAACGAACGAGAGTTTAATAAAGAATAATAGTGGAGAAGGTTCATTGATGAAAGCTTCTCGGATCTTCAAAAAGCTTGTCGGTTCATGAAGCAAACGACCTGAGATAGACTTACGTTCGCAGCACACCCAGTATAGGGGACGGCACTTTGATAACAGTTCACCTAGAGGCAAATATTAGAACTGAGACTCAAGAGGGGTTAAATAGTGTGGATAAACACAACAACATACAGCGCACGAAGGAATATCACCAGTTTGAGCAAACACAACAGTTACACCAAGTATCTGCAACCCCAACCCTATCCCCAAAGCAAACCTCATATTGAGCAAGCACGACCGTTTCTTACTGGCCACCCACAAACAACACAATACAATTCAAATCCCAAGTTAAGTAGGAAAAAAAAATGAAAATGAGATAACACAAACGGCAACAGGCAATGGAAGAAAAGGCCATCACCTGCCTCTTATTACTCCCCGATAACCTGCATACACATCTTCCCGCTCGCGGTAAAGCGTGTCTCAGTTCCCCGGTCTGAGGCTGAAGAACGTAACCTAATCGAGCCGAAAATCAATAATACCACGGTATCAAGGACCAACCAATGGTACAGGTCCAAAAATAGTGAGCGCCTCTTTTCAAAAGGTGGGATAGAAGGTTTGTGATTGGTGTTGATGCTGTCCTGTTGTACAAAAAGCAAGTAAATTAAATTCCTGAAACAAGCTATCCAGATCGTACTCATTTTCCATGTCCCTGTTAGTCATCTCCCGTTACTCGTAAAAGGAAGGCATTGATACGTCATTCGACGACGACCAATAGGACTGACTACCTTTGAGAACAAAAGAGTTAGAACTAGTTGAGTAGACTACAGCGAGGCAAGTAAAGAAAAGAGACCAGGAGAAATAAGAAAAACGTTGCCCAGCAAGACAGGACAAGATTGGAAACCCATTCACATTTTCTCGTCAAATCGGAAAACCGAAACGCAGACTCCAAGCAGTCAAAATGTCACAAAAAGCGGAAAACAAGTCGCAACTATTCCATTTGCGAAGACACCCGTGTCATGCTCTCTCTATCATAGCAACTCTCAAATACGACCATCAAGAAAAGCCTCCGTATTCTAGAAACTTTTAAATTGCCTTCAATGCCAGAAGACTTGGTGGTTGGTGTTGGTACACTAACAGGGTGGCTGCTACCCTTCCTTTCCCAGAGCAACCTACCTTATAACTCCACCCAGAACGCCATGCGCGCAAAATTCATCATCCATTACCCTCGATGACCGTGAATAAATAGGGAAGCCAAAACAAAAAAAAGAGAAGTGATAAAAGGCCGGAAACTGCGTATAAATATCAGTAGCCAAGCCATCTATCCACGATTAACAGCAGTAAATCCACCGGCGGCTTCAGCAGGCGGTGCTGGTTCAGGTTTATCTTCTCCCATCTCAATGTCCTCATCTGGGTCATCCACGGTCGGGGCAGTACTGGCAGGTTGTGACTCGCTATCAAAGACCGCCTGTTTGGGAGCGGCAGTAAGCGTCTTGTCACCCGCAATGCCCTTCTTGATCTGCTCATAACGTCTCCCGAACTCATCCTTTCCCTCATCGTCTAACTCGCGCCATCCAACAGCAAGTTTTAACTCAACATCATCGTGTCCAGCGGCACCTTCGGACAACAGAACAGGTCGGGTTTCATTGCAATACACGTCGAACCCGCTTTTTGGCTTCCGTGGGGGTGTTGCTGAAATACCCGTAGACAAACCATTACTGTTTGCAGGAAGCAGTCGCTTAGATGCTGCAGCTTGAGGGGTGGAATTGTGTATAGTGTTTGATTCCGGAATATTGTGTGAGAATGCGTCTGATGATGGGGAGAGGGTGACGGGTCCTTGTTGGATGAATGCGTTTCCTGCAGAAGCTTCGATATTGTTGAGGAAAGATGGTTTGCGATGACCGCGCTTGTTTCGTAGAGGCTTTTCTTTTGGCTAAAGGACAGCAGTTTAGTTGAGCTCTTCATAAAGTTTCTGATACAGAGGGATATTGGAGAACATGGTACTCACAGTTGGGGGAGGGCTTGGGCTGCCGTCGGAATCCTCGACGTTTGTGCTCGTCCGCTTGGCCAATTGCTCAAGAAGGAATGCCCGCTCTAAGCGTATCTTTTGTACCCCTCGTTCAAGTCTGGTCACACGTAGCTGAACCGAATCATTGTCATGCTCTATTTCGTTGATTCGCTGCTTGAGTTGGATACACTTCCGGCGGTATGCTTCCTCCACTGATGGGGCAAGAGGCGGAGGAACACCTGCGTGAACACTTGCGTGAACACCTGCTTAAGTTAGCATTATCCCTTACGTTTGCGCCTGATGTTTTCCAAGTTCCACCGTTGCCATCGTAGGTTTCTTCGAGACGAGTCGTCATCGTTTCCCCATTACTTCCTTCGAGGATGCGATGCCTGCGTGGTGGAATTGAGCGCAAAATAGAACTTACCAGTAGGAGGGGCCATGGCGAGAGAAATATTTGTTGGCTGGTGATCAAACAGTTGCAGCGTAGTCGAGATAGATGATGTTGCCAATTCCGATTCCAGGTCGGCGCAAACAGTGAAGGATGTTGGGGTGTTGGGGAGACGTGAAGGCATCGTCGCGCTGCACTGGGTAAAGTGGAGCTGTCCAATGACATAGCCCCGAAGCTTAGCCGATGTGCTTAGTCATAACGTTAATTCGCGTTGAGCTCTGCGAATTTTTGAGTTGCCTTGCCAGGCACGACGCGGTGGGAGAGGAAGCTATCCATTTCTGATATCCCATAACATCTGAACTCGCAACCCCGCACATCGCTCAGCATGTCTCTCAATATCCCAAATGCCCCGAATGCCAACCTGTTCAAGCAGGGCTACCAAAAGTACGCCTCCCTTCTTACTGTTCCACCCACAGAAACTGATCTATTCTAGTTACGAATCTGAGGATGGCGCCGTTCTTCGAAATATCGACGCTTGTCGGACGATCACTTCAACAGTACAAACATCCTTAGGACCCTATGGCCGAAATAAGATTGTCATCAACCATCTGCAGAAGATGATTCTCACCTCCGACGCTGCCACCATCCTCAGAGAACTCGATGTGGTTCACCCAGCCGCGAAACTGGTAGTGATGGCCAGTCAACAGCAAGAAGCAGAAATGGGAGATGCCACAAACTTGGTTATTGTCCTGGCTGGAGAGCTCCTCAAGAAGGCGGAAGAACTTCTCCGAATGGGCTTGAAGACCAGCGATGTGATCAGAGGATACGAGATGGCACAAAAGTTTGCTTTGGAAGAGCTCGAGAATTTGGTTGTCGACAAAGTGGAAGATATCCGATCAAAAGAGGAATTAAGCAAAGCTATCCGAACCGTTATTGCCAGCAAACAGAATGGAAACGAGGACTTCTTAGCAGATATGGTTTCCGAGGCAGTTTTGGCAGTTCTCCCAAAGAACCCTGTCAATTTCAACGTCGACAACATCCGAGTGGTCAAGATTATGGGAGGAAGTTTGGACCAGAGTCGGGTAGTCAAGGGAATGGTTTTCGGACGTGAGCCAGATGGGTCAGTCAAGAAAGCAGTCAGAGCCCGAGTTGGTGTCTACTCATGTCCAATCGATATCAGCCAAACCGAGACCAAGGGAACAGTTTTGTTGCACAACGCCAAGGAGATGTTGGATTTCACAAAGGGAGAGGAGAGTCAGCTCGAGACTGCCATCAAAGAGTTGTATGACTCTGGTATGCGAGTAGTGGTTGCTGGATCCACAGTTGGAGAACTTGCCATGCACTACCTAAACCGATTTGGTATCCTCGTTATCCGAATTCTCAGCAAATTTGAACTCCGAAGATTATGTAGAGTGGTTGGCGCAACTCCTCTGGCAAGATTGGGAGCACCAATGCCCGATGAGATGGGAAGTGTCGACGTTGTCGAGACACTTGAGATTGGTGGAGACAGAGTCACCGTTTTCAGACAAGAAAACGAGACAACAAGAACAGCCACTTTGGTCATCCGCGGTGCCACACAAAACCACTTGGATGATATCGAGCGAGCGGTCGACGATGGAGTTAATGTTGTCAAGGCAATCACAAGAGATCCAAGACTGGTGCCTGGTGCCGGAGCGACAGAGTTGCAGTTGGTTGAGCGGATACAAACCTTTGGAGATAAAACTCCTGGTATCGCTCAGTATTCTATTCGCAAATTCGGAGAGGCTTTTGAGGTCATCCCAAGAACACTTGCTGAAAGTGCTGGTTTGGATGCCACAGAAGTTCTGAGCAGACTTTACACAGCCCACCACAAGCGGGATGACTGGACTACTGGTGTTGATATCGAGGTATGCTTTTGAACCCTTTTCGTAGCAAAACCAGCACTGACCATTTCTAGAACGATGACAACACTGGCACTCTAGACGCAAAGGATGAAGGAATTCTGGATTTGATGATCGCAAAGAGTTGGGCCATCAAGCTTGCCACCGAGGCTGCAAGAACCGTGCTCTCAGTTGATCAAATTATTGTCGCGCGACAAGCCGGTGGTCCAAAGCCTCCTGGACCAAACCCTGTAAGTTCATTTCTCCTTGCCATACAAAAGTGCCCAGCTGATGATTTTGATAGAACTGGGATGAGGATTAGATTTGTTAGCATAATGAGCGTGTCATGAATGTATAATAAAAATTAGATCCATGAAATACCCCTGGAAGTTTTTTGATATCCAAATCCTGAGTGTGATGGAAAGTACGAACGCGCGCAGGTAGGCATACTTTTGTCTCCAAAACCTGGATTGTAGGGCTCGAGCCTTCCGCTTCTCGAGCTTTTCCCTTCTTCATACCTAGTGGTGAGTCGTGACTTTCCCCCCAACTTTCACAATGTCGACACTTTCAGGTGGTAGATTTCCCCGAGTCCGGTACTTGCCACCTTCTAAAGACACTCTCACCTACCAAACATGTGAAATCCTCTACCTGCCAATAATAGGAAGAAGTGGTGAATTTTCGAAGCGAGTTTTGTCGGATCGTCCATTGGGCAACAAATTGGATGATGAGACGGAGGGAAGTATGATAAGACGAATGGAGAAGATGTTGAGACGAGCAGCTATTTCTAGAAGCCTTTTGAGTATTTCTGTGATGTAAGGACCGGTCCCCAACGTCACGTTCTTGGTGATGTTTAGGCAAAAATCACGTGGGGCTTCAATTGATTGGAATGAGGAGGGGAAAGCACGGCATAAGCCATAGGTAAAACACACTGGCAGTGGTTTAGAATTTGTAACGGGATTAGAGAAGCTATAGCTGTGGTCTTGGGAAATATAGGTAGTTTAGAAATACTTCTACTACAACGGCATCCTATATACGATATCTAAGATCGTCTTATATTTAAAATAAAAATCTAGATAAACTAAAAGATATAACTAAAATCTCTCTACTAGAAATTTTTATAACAGATTTATAGTACTACTCTAAGAAACCTCTAGCTATTTACTTAACTATTATTATATTATTAATATCTACTATTCTATTCTAATATTCTAATATATACTACTAGTACTATATAGTATCTATAGTATAATTAGTAAGTTCTAAGATAAAGAGATTAAAAGTTAGTTATATAGCTATAGCTTCTAAACTCTTATATTATTTTACTTAAGTAAACGAAGTTAGTATAATAGAGAAAAGAATAGTCTAATACTACTATAGTAATTATTCTAATATAGAAACTATCTCTAATCTTATAGCTATATATATAACTAGCGCGATTATAAATTATATAGCCTTTCTAAGAAAAAGAAAAAACTAATATTCTCTACTCTATTATACTCTAATAACTAAAGTTAGAGAACTATAGAAACTAAACTATAAGATATACTATTATAATATATTTAGAGTGAATATTTCTGTATTCACGTGACCTAGAAAGACTATATAAGTGTGTAGACTAGCTACACTTTATAATAAGAAGATAATCGATTTATACTAAACTCTAAAATATCTTCTCTATCTCTTTTATACTAATATATACTAAGTAATTTATATTTATAAATTATTATCTATAAATAGTATAATGTAGTTTATTACTAAGTCGATTATATTACTAAGTCGATTACTAAAAATATATATAAAAAACGTCTATATAACTCTAGTAAAAATCTATAATTCTTAATAAAAATTAATAAAACTAAAAACTTTACTTTATTATATTATATATAAGTAATAGTAGAAATCTTAGATACTAACTAATTATAACTACTAAGTTATTAAAGAAATAATTTTTTTTTAATAAATATAGAGGTAATTTTAAGCGAATCGTTAGTTATAACTAGTAAGCGTTCTAAAATTTTAAAATTACTTATTTATATAGTAATAAAGTAAATTTTTTAATTTTATTAATTTTAATTAAGAATTATAGATTTTTACTAGAGTTATATAGACGTCTTTTATATATATTTTTAGTAATCGACTCGATAATATAATCGACTTACTAATAAACTATATTAAGTAATAATTAGATTAGATTAGATTAATAGGTTATTAATCTAATCTAATTAAGATTAGTAAACCGTTAATTAAAATTATAATGAATATAATTAGATTAATTAGATTAAATTAATTAATTCGATTCGAGTCGAATCTATTAGTCTAATAGTTCGAAGTAGCGCTAGAAGGTAGTGTTATAAGTAGTATAGGCCTAAGCGAGCTAACTATTCTATATATATTACTTCTTTATTTTATATTAAATAGACTATATACTAAGTATCGAGTATATATTTATAAGGATATAAATAAGTAGTAGAGTATATAGATGTAATAGAATAACTAGTATTCTATTATAATATAGAATAATCGATACTTCTCTTATACCTCTATCTATACTTCTAGTTATATATATCGAAACCTCTTAAATACCTCTTTCTATCTATATACTTCTTGAAACTATCTATAGTATTAATAGCTTAGACCTAGTTATAAGTTACTATTAGTCTACTATTATATACTCTATACCTTACTAATATCTCTCGCTTACTAAGCCTCTAGCTTACTCGACCTCTTTAATCTAAGTTCCTTATAATATTATAATAAATAAATTTATATTAATAAAATATATATAATAATTAGCTTTATAGAACTTAGAAATACCTTAAAATACTAATTTAGTCTTAGTTTACTCTATTAAGTTAGTAGAAAATTAATAGACTTAGCTATTCTATCTTATCTATTATAGTAAGATAGTATCTATAGATACTAGCTATATAGGCTATAAGTAAGAGACTCTTTAGTTAAGCTACTTTAATTATCTTAAAATAGTATAATAGGCTCTCTAAAGAGGTTTTTAAGTATATATCTAGCTTAAAAACCTAGAGTATATATATAGAGGAAGAGATAGATAAAGAAAAGAAGACTAGAGAGGTTAAAGAAGAGGCTAAAAAGAAGAGAGAGAAGATAAAGGAACTAGACTATAACGATAACTACTTATTATAGAGTATTAATTAGATTAATTAGATTAATCTTAATTAATAGAAATTCATTAATCTAATTCTAATCTAATCTAATCATATTAATCTAATTATTAATTAGATTAATAATTAATTCTTATTCACACTATTAATAAAAGAGTTAGTACTAAGTAATATTAAGAAGTATAAAAAAGGTAAGGCTAGCGAGGCTAACCGGTTTTAGCGCTAGGAGTCTTAGCGTACCTTAGCGTGCGACCGAGAGAGAAAAATACTTTTCTTTACTCTATTATATCTTTACTTCTATATATTTAAAGCTTAAATCTTTAAAGAGAAGTATACTATATAACTTTTAAAGTAAGTCTATTAAGTTTTCGAGTAATAATAAAAAGAGTAAAAACTTATATAGTAATTACTCTCCTGTTTTAGAAATTCTTATATATCTTAAGAATAATTACTCTATATAGATTAATACGTATATATACTTAGTCTGGTACTTTTATATTATCGTTAGATATTGTACTATAATATAGAGACGTTGTTGTGAAGTAAAACTAAGAAGGGTAAAAGTCGGATTCTGACTATTCATTTAGCGGGGTACAAAATCCGCTATTCTCGCTAGTTGTGCTTACGGCAGTACCGTTTCTGGATGTGCTTCAGTCTTGCACTTCTTTTCGTCGCCTACATTGTCACTTCCGCGACCACCACTTCCGCCGGCTTGTGTTACTTGGTTAGTAGTGCTTTGCGTATCTGTACTTGCCATGGCTCTGGTAAGTTTTGCCGAGGCTTATAAAAACTCCACTTGTCACCACCTCCCAGTATTGCAGGTGATTGAAGAGCTTGCTGTTCTGGAATCTCTTGAGGATCATGAGGGTCTTTAGTTTCTTGAAGTCTACAACAAAGCTGTCCTTTCTGTTCTGCTGATGTGCCTTCCGTACGTTGTTGGTTTGGTCAAGAAATGAGCGGGAATGTAAGAGCTTATTTGAACGATGAAGGAACAATGATCGGTCTGGAAAATATCCAGAGAAACCCATAATATAGGGCAGAAGTTTCTCTCACGGTGAAACTTTGTGAAGGGAATCAAAACGAGTGAATCATTGTCGCCTAGTTCGTAGGATGGATGGATTGATGATGAGACGAATGGAAGTTTTTGTCAGACAAAAAGAAAACTCGTGGCTCAGCTACAAGAGACACCAGGGGTACTGAGTTATGAATGAATTTTCTGCGTGATCTATATCTAGGAAACTGATATAAAACGTGTTCGCAAAATTTCAGGGAATGGCTGAGATTTTGGGAATGGAGATCAGAGTCGGTGGTGGTACACGATGGTTTGTGGGATAGCGAGTGCAAACTTAAAATGAAAATTAAATGCCTTTCACTGCAGATTTATTTTTGGCAATTGAGGTGTCAGAGTGATACATGCTTTGCTGGATGTCAAAAGTCCACTGAAGACAGGATGTGATGAGTTAGAAAGCAAATAACGAGGACATGCTGCAAGAATACTCGTGGAATCAAAATGAGTCAAAATTGAGTACGGGACTGTGTTCTTCGAAAGTAGCAATCACCCGCTTTAAAGTATCGAGCTAAGCGAGGGGGAGCTCAAATGCACTAGGTCAGCACAACCAACCAGTTGTCACAAGGGACAATCTTGGTGGAAGAAATAGAGGGGCTCGATTTCTATTAGGAATAAAAGACTTTAATACTCCTTGAAGGTCATCAGAATCGGACCTAGAAGGTGGCGGATATATAAATTCGGTCTCGCTAAACCCCTAATTAGACAAATATCAGGCTGGGCACCGAAGACTCTGATTGCCATTCTAGACGCCTTTTGATCCCTTCCTTTGATGGGAATTTAGGTCTCACAACATTCCCTCCATGAATTGAGTGCATCATCTATTCACACTTCATAATATCTTTACAAACAATTTGACGCCAAACACCAGGGGCTCGCTTATGAGTGAAGGTGGGGTTGACCAATCAAACCCACCGGCCAAAAAAGATAACCAGCTTCAGCTGATAAGCCCGCGCTTGCCGACAACCCTACCATCGGTCCATGAACCAACAAAGGTGGGGAGTCCAAATTTCACAAGCTTCAGCTATCAGAACTAGGGTCTTTCACAAAGCATTCAGAAGCCAGCTCCCCAGCTCCGAAGCTTCATTATCAAAAATTGAATATGACTTCATACGACTTGCTCGTTCTAAATGGGCTTGTTGTTACGGACCATTCAACAGGAGAATTCGATGTTGCTGTGAAAGATGGGAAAGTTGCAAGAGTCGTTCCTAGAGGAACTTTAGGGGTCGTTGAGGTGAAGAAGACAATTGACGCTAAAGGTGGAATGGTGATGGTGAGCTTGGTCCTGTTTGGTTGTGAAGAAACAGGCTGATGGATTATTAGCCAGGAGGAGTTGATGCTCATGTTCATTTGTAAGTCATGGAGACTTTCAATATAATCGAACGTCGATCGTAACAGATCACAGAGCTGAGCCTGCTCTCTTTGGGAAGGGAAAGAGTGCAGATGATTACGAAACGGGTAATTGAAATCTCCCATTTTTCAGTAATCACTTAAATTTACCGTCCATAGGTTCACGCTCAGCAATATGCGGCGGAACTACGACACTTATAACATTTGCACCTCAACCAAAATCCCAACCATCACTTCTCGCAGCCCTCGCCCTTACTCATGATCTTGCCCATGATCAGTGCTACACAGACTACTCTTTCCATCTCATCTGTTCCAACGCGGGTCCTCAAGCAATCTCAGAATTCCCAGCACTTAGAGCAGCTGGAATCTCTTCACTAAAAACTTACATGACATACGAAGCTCTTAAACTCCACGACACTGAAATCCTCGATGTTTTATTCGAAGCTAGAAAAAACAAGATTGTCACTATGATTCATGCGGAAAACGGAAGCATCATAGACTGGACAATCAAGAAACTTGAGGAGAAAAAGCTATACGATCCAAAATATCACGTCACGAGTCATCCGCCTGTTGCTGAAGTTGAAGCCACTTATCGTGCTATATCTCTCAGTTCTTTCATCGATGTTCCCATTCTTATTGTACATGTCTCGTCACCAAGTGCTGCGGCACACATTTCTACGGCTCAGAAGAATGGATTGCCAATTTATGCCGAGACTTGTCCTCAATATCTTTTTTTGACGAGAGAGGATCTCGATAAACCTGGATTCGACGGCGCGAAATGTGTTTGCTCGCCACCTCCAAGATCTCGGGCAGACCATGAGAGTATATGGATGGGACTTGAGAACGGTACTTTCACAATTCTCAGCTCAGATCACTGCCCGTTTCTCTTCGACGATACAGACATCGGAAAGAAGTCCGTCATCACAGACGATTATCCAAATGGTCATTTTAAATATATTCCAAATGGCTGTCCCGGTGTGGAGACGCGTCTTCCTCTTGCTCTCTCAGCAAATCGATTACCACTGCAGAAATTTGTTGAGGTAACCTCTACGAATGCTGCAAAGTTGTATGGTCTTTATCCGAGAAAGGGGGCTTTGATTCCAGAGCAAAGTGACGCGGATATGACAATTTGGTATCCTGACGGGGAGATGGAAGAATTTAAGCTGAAAAACGAGATGCTTCATCATAATGTGGATTACACGCCGTATGAGGGGAGGTCGATCAAACAATGGCCTAGGTTTACGATATTAAGAGGAGAAGTAATGTGGGATAGAGATGGGGGTGGTTTAGTTGGAGAAAAAGGACAGGGAGAATTTTTGAAGAGGAATATGAGTACTTTAAAGGGGAGTCTCAAGGATAAGTGGAACGTAGAAGACTTTTGAGAACATTGTTGTATTGTGGAGATACTCTCTATTCTTTCGCTAAGCACGGCTATCAGTCCCGACATTTTTGGACAAAACAAAATCACCCCACTTTCGCCTATCTCCCCGCTCTGGACTGTGCTTATCGTATGACTTCCACGTTCTTAACATCACCCCATCATCCTGTCTGAAGTTCGAGAAACACATCTGAAACTTCTCAGTCACGCAAGTTTTCAGTTTCACGACGTATCGCCAAGATATTTCGTGCCGCTGACGTATCCAAAAACCGGGGTTTCTTTTCATTCATGTACTCCCCAAGATCCTGGAATACGTATTTTATACTTCACTTTATCGTTCTTCTGCATTTCATTTTTTTGATATAAGAAGCTTGAAAGGGAGCATTCTTCCGAAATGGGAAGCGAAAAACTCCCCGTAAGACATGTAGATGTCCTAATAGTAGGCGGTGGTCCCGTCGGTAGATTTGACCCTCCCCCTCTTTTAAAAATCTCCAAACCAACTGTTCCTTAGGCCTTGTAACCGCGCTCCAATTGCAGTCCTTCCCCTGCGTCAATTCTCACCCCTCAATTCTTATCTTAGAAAAACATACAAAATCAGCCCAAGACACCTACGGCCGCGCCATTACCCTTTACCCCCGTACAACAGAAATGCTCGATCAACTCTCTCTCGCCGACGACTTAGCCCAATCTTCCTTCGCTTGTCGAACAACTGTTTCATATGATTCAAAAGGTCAAGAAGTGAAAGGTCGAGGCTGGTCATTCATGGAAAATATGGGGAAGGATGAGGATTCCTGGACGCAGTGGGATTTCGCACTGGTGCTGAGGCAAATGTATCAAGAAGAAATTTTAAGATCAAGGTTAAGAGAGATTGGTGGGAAACTGGAGACTGAGAGAGAGGTTGTGAAGGTTGTAGTTGATGAGACGATTGAGTTGGGTGGGTATAGAGTTCAGACTGTGGTCAAGAACTGCAATACTGGAAAAGAGGAGGTCATAATTTGTCGGTATTTGGTTGGCGCAGACGGTGGTCGATCGTTTGTCCGAAGGGAGTTGAAAATACCATTCGAGGGAGAAACGACTGAGGACCGGTGGGTGAGAATCGATGGGATGGTGGAGACCGATATGCCTAAGAGTCGAGGATATGGTGCTATTGAGAGTCCAACCCATGGAAATGTTTTGTGGGCTGCTCTTGACCATGGGGCGACTAGGATTGGATTCGCCTTCACGAAGGAGAGACAGGAGAAGTACGAAATTTTTCACGAGGAGGCCGCGATTGCTGAAGCAATTGAGAGTGTGAAGCCTTTCAAGTTGAAGTTCAACAAAGTTGATTGGTTCACGGTTTACTCTGTTGGACAGAGAGTTGCAAAGCAGTTCTTCCTTGGTGGTTGTGTATTTTTGGCAGGTGATGCTTGTCATACTCATAGCAGTGGTGCCGCTCAAGGAATGAACACTGGCATCCATGACGCAGTGAATTTGGCCTGGAAACTGAATATGGTTATGAATGGACTGGCACCACACTCACTTCTTGAGACATACCAAAGCGAGCGATTACCAAACGTTCAAAAACTCATCAATTACGACAAAGACATTTCTCGGTTAATGGCAATGCAACTTCCCCTAAACTGGAGAGGAGATCCGAACATAGATCCCAACGAGCTCCTTGGTACAGTAATGGCAGAAGCATCGGCGTTCACATCAGGACTCAGCATCGCGCTAGAACAGAATTATCTCAACAGAACCGGAATCTGGAAGTCTTCCAAAGTTACGCCTGGTCAACGAGGTCCTGATTCTCAATTACAGAAACCCGGAACCCTTGACATCACAAGGCTACACAAGGAAACACCAAACAAAGCAAGATTCCACATTGTTGTATTTGCCGGAGAGCCAGAACACACAGCAAAACCCTTCCAACTCTTTTCCAAAGCTACTAGAGGCTCGAAATTATTTACCAGAAGCAAATGGCCAATATCATGGCTCACAATACCCGCCAAAAGCAGTCCATCAGCGTTTGAACTTCTCGGCACAATGCCACTTGGCAAAGTGTTCTATGACGAGAAACAAACTGCACATTCAAGATATGGAGTCAATGTAAAGGAGGGAGGGGTGTTTGTGCTAAGACCGGATGGATGGGTTGGTACAGCCACATGCTTGGGAGTAGATTCAGTGAAGGAGTTGGAGGAATACTTCAATAATGTATTTTTGATAGAATTGTAAATAATAAAGGTATCAGAAATGCAATAGGGACCATAGTAGTTTCTCGCTGGCTCTAAGTACCATTTTATTCAACGGATCCTCCCTAAAAATCAATTTGAAAGTGCAAATTGTAGACAATATAACTTTAATCTGTAAAAGAGGTACTTGTGTAAGCACGGACCATAATCTGTCTCTTCGCCCCTGTAAGTATTTATCGAAACCACATTTCTATCTCTTTCGAGATCTGAACTCAAGGCTGCTAGAGAACTTCGAATTCCTTGATATTCAACAAGATTCGAACTTGTTCTCTTTCTTTGGAGGTGATTTTCTTTCGAACTCGTGCGACAACTGGGTGTGCCGATCTCGTACTTTTTACCCCCACCCCCTTCGCTTAGATCCACGCCTCTAAGTGCGAGAGTGCAAATTGCAAGCCAAACGAAGTCACGACAACGTACTTATTTGCTTGCTTCTTTTGCAGAACATGAGTCATCTGAGTAATCTTGAATCATTTCCTCATTATCTATTTGTCTAGCTCATTCCTTGCTGTCCTTTCTGAACGTCCTACGCCTCCAGCAGGTTGTGCATCGTTCACCCTTTTCCTGTTTTGCAAGCTTATTCTCAACACAACTCATATCTAAAATGTTCTTAAGTTTGCTTTCTGAGTCAAAACTGCACTCTCGATCCTCACAAACTAACATCCATGTGCGACCAACTTTGGGCTCTATCCCCTATCATTGGGTGAACACTTGTTGTTTGGCTCTCAGGAATGATCACTAAACTCCCAGAACTGAGATTGTACAGCCAGTTATTCACGATTTATTGTCTATCTGGCATGTTCTAGCCCTAGAAATATCTCGCACGGGGACACGATGAATCACTCACCAGTTACATGCCATTCGCGGAATCCACTGGAGCATTTCTTATTAAAGCTCTCCGAAATCATTTGAATCATTGTAAATACCATGTCTCGCAACATGCAAGCAACGGCAGAGAGTTCAAACGAGAAGACAGTAGTCGAGACAGGAGGTTCTTTCTACCCTGACTCCTCGACGGCCTCACAGTGCCACTGATGCAGAAATGGGTCCGCCCGTTGATTGTGAAGTGGGAAACGGTGCTTGAAGCTTCCCATAAATATTCAACTTTGACAGCTGACGAGACAAAGTGGGTATCACCGACCAAGACGGGCAGCCAAGATGGTTACACTGGCTCAGAGGGAATGTCATCCCTAATCGGCGGAGCCCTACTGGCCCTGTTCCGCTCACAACTTTGGAACCGCCTCGTAAGTATCAAAACCTTTCAATTGTCTATCTTTTGACTGGGGGATAGTACAAATGTATCCCGATGGGTACCCCTTCCTAGCAGCATTGCACAACTTCGAAGAGAACTTCATGATATATCAAAAATTTGGCTATCTCCAAGCGCAGGTGTTGCTGTACAAGCAACACGAGTTGGGAAAGCTTGAAAACGACCTCCGGCAGCTAAATTTGAGAGGACAAGAAGTTCATCCGAAATTTATATACTCGTTGTCGGGATATACTCCAGAGGACAAGCGCCGCAAGGAGAAAATGAGTGAGATTGAATGCAAGTTCAAGGAGTACGGTGGGTTGAGGTAAATACATCACAATCATTCTGGACTAACAAAAGTAAACAGCCCAGCTTCTTGCAACCGCTAGAGAGCTTGCATACTTCAATCAGCCCCCGACCTACAACTATCTCAACATCAAAGCTTTTTTTGATGAATGCGAGATACCTGCGGAGGAATGCTATATATACTACAGGCAAGATCTTGTAAGCTTAAAGCCTGGCAGAGAGCATTCGTGGCTCGATACTTGCGTGGAGACGACGCTGCACAAACTCTCGGACCACAGTTGGAAGTTGATTCATGTAAGTAGCTCTCAAAAACTCATTGGATTATATGCCAACGCTGATTTTCAAGGCACCAACTCGATACATATTTTCCTCCACGGTATGATTCATATACCTTTTGAGATAGTGGGAAAGGCTAATAGCAATATAAAAGTACGTCAGGGAAAATGCCAAACCGGCTAGGAAGTACCATGTGAACCTTTTCAGCAGGACTCGTTTCGAATTGGTCGTGACGATAATCATCATGGTGGCCATCCTTTCTCTAATGGCGATCCCGATCTATATTCTTTCGCTATTGACTGAGGTTGGAGACAGTTCCAATATTAGGACTGTTGCTATAGCCGTATTGGGTGTATTTACTGTCCTTTTCTCCATTGTGCTCGCTACTTTCACTCGAGCAAAACGACATGAGATTTTGGGGGCGGCAGCTGCGTATTTAGCTTTCAATGTTTTTATCTCGGAACATGCTAATAGTACTGTAGGTACTGCGCGGTACTGGTGGTATTTGTTGGAAATTTGGGTCAGAAAGGTGGACATTGATGAACGAAGGGCTAGAGTTTTCTGAGCGCGGTACTGCGAATCTTGTACGAAAACTTTCAGCAGAAGGATTTTAGTTGTGTCTTTTGGTTTATCTGGATTTTAGTTTATTTCTTTTGGATATGACGAGAGACAATCTTCACTATCAGGTGGTCCTTCACCTAAACCGTTTCTTCCTGCTACAGGATAAGTTTTTTGAAAAGAACCCCTAACCTTGTCCGAAGGTATAGCTTATTCCACGTCATCCTACAGACATAACGATAATCATGAGGTACATAATACATCCGCACTGCCCCCCTCGGTTCCTCACCAGCTCCAAATAAATACCACAACCACTCACCTGCCCCACCCGTGAAGGTACATGTAAATAAGAAACCCTACGTCACCTCCCCCCACCTCCCCCTCCTTAAGAGTCATATCAAGACTCATAAGTTACACCACAAACACCCAATAAAAACATCAACACCAGCACTGGTATACCCCTCCCCTGCCCCTCCTAGTGCAAGCCTTTGCACGTAAAAATAAGCGAGAGAACAAACAGGCATACACCCACCAGTCATATCATAGTTCATCCGATCCCATACCATGAACCCCGATATACTCTCTCACTCTACCAGGCCAGACTTGATCTCTCCGTCACGCGTAAGGTATAAATGTAACAACCAACAAAAAAGGGACAACAGACCACAACGACGTTATCATCCAAGCTCAAAAAACCTTTGGGGGGGCGGGGGGTTCAGGTAACCTTTTCAACCGAGACACAACTTACAAGTAAAAACACACATAAAGAAAGGTGAAAGGGCAGCATTACCATCAAAGCAAGAAGAGGAGAGAGGAGAAGTGAAGGCAAAAGATAAGAGTGGCATCATCTAAAATTATAATATCCCCATCCATCCATTTCAAATCCCAGAAATGGTCCCTCGAAGAGTACTCAACTCGAAGAGGGAAGAAAGAAAGAAAATTCAGTCAACCTGGTATCTACAAAAAACTCCCAAATAACGAGAAGAAGGGGGGAAAAGAGACAGCTAGCTCCCCATCGTTTACTCATCATCTCATCATCAAATATCTATCCTATGCCAGATTACCCATGCCCGTGTACGCAAATCAGAAAAAGAAGAGCGCCCAAACAGTCCCGATTCCCGTAAACAGAAGAAGAAAAAGGAAAAAAGAACATATGCAAATATGCAAATATGCGATATGCAATATGCAAGATGCAAATAAATGCAGACCAAACATTAGCAAGCCATGCCCACAAAAAAGTAAAGATCCGCAAAAGAAAAGATTGCATACACACTTAACCCCCTCCCATCCATTCTACATTATTCATTATACCAACCATCCCGCTCATCTAATGTCCGTCTCGCAGAAGCAAAGCAGGAAGAAATTCCGAATCAGTAACCACCACCATGCTGATGAACCGGACACTGTCCTGGTTTCGACCCAAACCAATCCCTCACACACTTCAGGTGAAATCGACAGAAACACTCCAACCTGCCCATCTCAACGCCCACCTCGAACTCTTCAAGACAGATGGTACATTCCGCATCATCCACACAGTCCTTCTCAGTGGCAATATAGGGAAAGACCCCCGTTCTCCTCGATTGAGCGGGCGAGGGTGAACCAACAGTGGAATTGGAAGTTGGTGTAGAAGTTGCAGTAATCGTCGAAGCCGTCGGTCGTGAGGGTGTGTTTTGTGCCGCCGGAGGAGAGGAACTCGAACTCGAGCCCTGCATCGCAGATCTCAGACAAGATTCTACATGTTGCGCGCGTATATTTTCGAAATTGGGTAGGGTCCTCGAGGGAAGTTCCCGATGACAGATCCAGCATTCGTCTTCCTCCGGAATCTGCGGCCTGGGTTGTGATCTAGGAGCAGGAGGTAATGGTCTTGAAAGATCAGCAGGATCCTGCCTCGGGATCATAGAGGTGTATCTTTGAGCGAAAGTGGCAGCCATTGTGTTATCGCGTGGAGTGCTATTGTTGTTGCCCTAAAAGAAACAGTGTGAGCGGAGGGGTCCTGTTTATATTGATTTCATTTTCTGGGTAATTACCATATGACGCTGCCCACGTGAAGTCCCACTGACCTAGGATTATGCTGTTAGTCTCTGTGAAAGCATGCATATGGACGAAAAGGGGGGTACGCACTGTACTACTTCGGGACCGAGCTTCGTATGAATCAAACCCTAATCTAGGATCTTCCCGACTGCTATAAGACGAGCCTCTGGGTTGGAGGTTGTCCGAAATACCAGGTCTGCCCGGGGAATGACCCAGCGCGTCTCGAACAGAAATAGGTGTAATTTGCCTGTTTGGTTGTGTTTGACCTCGTTGATATGAACTATATGACGAAGGTACCCCACTCACTGATCGACCGTGCCCAGGCCTGCTCGATTGCGATGCCGATAGTCTAGTATCTGTTTGCGGGGGAGCGATATTTGGGTCCGGTACGCATGGGTTGCAGAGTCTCACACGTTCACCCCCTCCAAGGCTTGCAACCTCTGCTGAGCTTCCGATACGGGCTGGATCTCTAGCCGGGCGGGTACGGGAACTGGCAGGAGGTTCTGGTTCTCCCTCGACTGGGAGTTGAACGATGTATTGATATGGAATAGTGATTCGATGCGGAGAGCACGCATTGCAAACGACTCGGCCACATTTTCTAATACTTTGTTAGAATGGATTCCCTGCAAGTCTTCAAAATCATGTAATAACATACCTGCAGTGATGTTTTCGCACGAAGAAACCTATGCAAGAGTTAGATTATCAAACCGAGAGTGAGGAGTGTTGTTTTCATACTGAATTGTGTGTGACAAATAGGGCAGATAGTAACTTCGGCGTCTGGTTGCCACCTAGGAACAGCAACTTCTGTAGATGGTGTTGGCATTCGTCTGTATCGACTTTGACTCAGAGGTGTCTCCCTTGGAGTAGTTATACTGTTGGACCGGCTAGATACGGTGGAGGATACGGAGCGTGCTCTCCCAGTCGTATTTATTTCATTCACCAATGCCCCGGCGTCCACGTTGTTGAGTTGAATTTGAGGAGTGGAGTTGCCTCTGTTCCTCGATTCACCTGTTAAAGTATCTGGTGGTGTGGGTGGTAGCGGTGGTTCGTTTGAGGAATAAGTACTCGGAGTTCCTTGGAAACCCGAGTCTCTCCAAAGCTCATATTGTCGTTCGACATCTTGTTGATTTCCCGAAGCCTCGCCCGATTCTACAAAACGTTGATAAAGATCTGGATCTATTGGTTCCGCTGGAAGTTCTTTTTGTTGTGCAAATGGTGGAAAAGGAGGTAGAGGGCGCTCGTTTCTTTGCTCTCTGGTGATTTGCGACGACGCACCAGTAGAACTCGATCCGTGGTCGTCCATTTCGATTTGGAGGATTAGGTTTAGCAATAGATTGTATTGTAATAAATACTGGCGAATTGTAACAGCCAGATTCCGAGGGTCTTCGGCGGAAGTGAAGGACTTGCGGAAAGTCCTAGGTCTGAGCCCAAGTTTGGAGAATATCCTCAGTCCTGACTGACAAACAACGTATTTGTGGGGTGGCAATTCTGCTGTCTCTTCCCTATTCCCCAATATACCAGCAAGTCACTTCTACCTTTGCGTTCGTGCTCGCAGAAAGACCAGCACAAAGTCCCCAAACCAAGTCCTTCGCACAGTATTCACAAGCTTACCGGCACGCGAGTACCTCGAGGTTGTATCCGTGCTTGTACTCTACACGCCGTATGCCTGAACAAGACCAGTATCTGCAGAGTATTCCGGGTCCCAGGTGTATGTTTTATATCGCGGAAAGTCTACTGGAATTGACCCAGGACGGAGTCTTCGTGTATGGACGCTCGAGGACTCGTGAATTGCGGGCGATGACTACAACACAAACCATTCAGTATTGATACAATCCAAATTCCTAGACACAGCGGCAGATTCATACCAGCAGAAACGCGAAGTCCCAAACGCAAATAAACGACCAGGAACCGCTCGCACACTGACTGCCGGACTCAGGCGTCCACTTGTTGTCGCCCTTCCTAACTAAAATTGGTGGCGTACTCCACCGATTTCCACCTCGCGGAACCGATTTGACAAACAAGCTTTTCGTTGGCTTTCGAGGATATTAAAAGAAAATAGTGGTCGACCACGAGGCTTCGAATTTATTCAAGAAGAGGGAAACTAAATGTGTAGTCGGACAAGCGCAAGGCTTGAGTTGTTTTACTCTTACCTTATCGCGTCTTATCGCCTCCGGCTATTGTCATGCCTGAGGCTAAAATTTAGAAATGGACTAAATAAACATGTCATATTCTACGTGGGAACTAGAAATAGGCGGATATTTTAATCGCTCATGAAAGAAGTCAACTTGTTCAGATGGTTCATGTGAATAGATCGAGAATATCAAACATTCTCTTGGCAACCAGCCCCTTTCTCCAGGGCAGGCCACCGACATATAGCAGGGAGTTACGTTCTAAACCATCGTCTCATTAAAATAATCCTAATACATGTACCCGGTCATCGAAGCTTTTTGCTCGACATCGACCGGCATGCTGAAAATCGGTCCTTGACTCTCGACCCATCTAATTTGGATTGACGCAGGCTAAAAACAACAATAGCTTGCTTCGCTTCGCAGAAAAAATACACAAACACCCCCTCTAATGCTCCAACAGTCTCAAGGAACCTTGAACAACAACGTTCTCCAGGATGGATCCGGGTGGGATATCGATGGTGCTACCCTCGGTTGCGACAATGATGACAGTACCCTTCAGTGTAACTCCACGACCAAGGTTAACAGCTCCAGTGATAGTCAAATGGTCGAGCTCGATAATCTTTGGGATACTGCCAATGCGCTTTTGGAAGTCCGAGACCTTCTTAAAGTCATTACCAAGCTTAATAAGAGGAGCTGGACCAAATCTGCTGGGGTCGATTTGGAGTTGACCGTGCTTAAGCGAGTACAAATCCGACTTGACGAGCATCAGATCAGAGCAGGTCTTAACAGGCAAGAAACGTCTTCGGGGAACATTGACACCGTGGGCGTTGTGGAAATGACGGATAGCAGCACCGACTGCAGTCTCGAGCTGGACGATAGAAACATCCGACTCTCCCTTCTTGTCTGCTGGAATAGACTTGTTGTTGGGGATGATCTCCATCTCGAGTTCATTGTTCTCAACAATACGCTTAACTGCCTTCAAGTTCAACCAAATGTTGTTGGTGTTGAAGTATTTGAATTTCTTGATCGACTTGAACTCGTTGGTGTGCTCCTTTGGTACTTGAGCAATTTCGAGAAGACGGACGGAGCCTTCGTAATCGATAATAGTACCACCTTTAACATCGGCCTTGGTCTTGTCGGTCAATTCCATAATGTACTCTGACTTGGTCTCAACCATGTGTTGAAGAATACGGAGATCAACAACAGCTCCCAAGTTGTCGACGTTGGAAAGGAAAAGAATCTCAACACCGCGTTCAATGAGTTTATCAAGAATGCCAGAGTTGTAAAGGGACTCGAAAACATCTCCGTGTCCTGGTGGGTACCAGTCAGAGATAGGAGAGTCGTAAGTTTTTGGTGCTGGGAGAAGGGAATCTTTCAGGATTCTTGGGTATCGGGATTGGTTGAAGGTCAAGATGTCAATGTTGTGACCCTCGTACTTCTTGATGATGTTCTGGGTATCATCGTCGGTGTTGAAAGAGTTCATCAGAACAAATGGGACATTGACGTCATATGTGCGGTTGAGATATTCAATTTGTCGGACAGAGAGATCCAAGAATGACATGCCATCACGGACTTCGATAACTGACTTTGGTCCAACACATCCCATCGATGTACCGAGACCTCCGTTAAGCTTGAGAACGGCGAGTTTGCTCAAGAAACCGACGGATTCCGAGTTGGCGAGCTCGTTGTAATCCACGACCTGGTTCTGGGCTGGAGGGGCAATGCGATCCCAATCACTGCTGGTTACTCAGTTTTTGTTTACATAATGATTGGCTGGCGATCTTACAGTTGGTTTCCCTTGGCCTTGTCATTCAAATATCTTCTGAAAAGAGCAAAAAAGTTGTCCATCTCAGTCTCAAAGAGCTAGTGGTTATTAGCATATGCCCTCCTACACTTAGAATTCTTCCATTGCATACCTTTTTCTCCGTAGGGTCTGTAACGGTATCGGCGAGGTTGTTCAAGGCATTTCGCATCTGACTAGCAGCCACGGATGTGGAGGTGTTCTCAAAAGCCTGGTCATTTGATATTAGTCTTGCCACGTCTTGGAGAGTTGGTTTTGAAGGAACGTCGGTAATCGCCAGATCGGGAGAGCTTTCTCCGTCAGCGTCTGCCAGCCTTGCGGGCAAAGACGAGATCGAGGAATCGACGATGTCCATGTCGACTGGGGCAAGAACGTAGCCGCCGTAGAACCCCTCGCGCCTAGAACGCCTGAATGCGGGATGAAGGTTGATGTCTGGCCGAATGATGGGAGAAAATGAAATGGTAGAGGGAAGAATGTCGCTGCGTATGTGCAACTGGTAACTGCCTCTTCGGAGGTGATACGTGCGATAAATTGGAAAGTTCAAGCACCACTTGATCTGCTCTTCCAATTCATTTGTAGCCTCATTCGAGTTGTTCATGATGACGTGTAGTTCATCGCGAGGCGGTTCTTCAATTGATGTTGTGAATGGGGCCAGTGCAGAAGGCGGATATCTCGTCGAGTCCTTCTAGCCGAGATTGTGACCCGTCTCTCTTTGTTGTGTTGCATCTCCTCCGCCCGGACTCGGGATGAAAATGATTCACTCACCATGTGGGATTGGGTCTTGCCATGGTGTTTCTTTTGGAACTCGGCATCACCCAAGTTAGAGGGCTTCAGATGCGAAGGCAAGGCGCTCTTCAAAGCAGCAGCCATTTTCGAGGTTTGTTCGAGATTCTTGTGGGATTGGGGAGGATGTAGGTAGTGGGAAGTCGTCTAGCTTTTCTAAGAGAGAGACTTAGTTAGCTCAGTCTTTTGATCTTGAGGTTGTTGCTGAGGGTAGGTGTTGATGTTGATGGATTGACGTAATCGTAGAGGGGAAATCAAGCTGCGAAGCGAAAGGAGAGCTCTACTGATCTGATCTTCACACACTCAGGGGACTTACTGGCTGGACTGACGGCACGGGCACGGATTGAATTTCAAGAAGGTAAGGAGGGATGCAGCTGGGAGATTTCTCGATGGGAAAGACGGGTTTATGTATCCTGGTGGACTGCCTCTTTGCTTGCGAGGAGGAAAGAGGGTGGGAATAATTAATTTCGTCTGGTCTCAAAAGCCTCGACCAAAAGGCTGGGGGCAGCCTGCAGCTGGTGCAGCCCATCCACCCATCCACCACCATCCCCCCAAAACAGGAACTATTAGTGGGCCTCCCTCAACATGGCAGGGATCGCGAGTGGCCACACGCCTTGATTCTCCGTCCCCTCAGTGGCTCCTTCTCCTTACTCCAGACCCGAACCTCACCGACTTCACCCACCAGATGCCCCAGGTGTGCAGAGGTGGCCAAAGTGAGTGCAGCCCAGTGCCCAAGTGCCACCTTCTCCATCCCACCACTCTTGGAAACTCGCCCTCCAAAAAGATACTGGCTTTTAAACGGTGGCAAATCGCTCTCTCTATCGCCCCAATTGATTGTCTGCTCGCTCCCGTTGATTTCCGCTGCGAAATTCGGATTTTTTTTGGCTCTAGGTACGGAACTATCTGGTATTGTCCAGTATGGAAATACTCGGGATGAACTCAACTTTATGAGTGGTCTTAGCGTCCCCTCAGGTCCTGGTCGATTGTCTTCGAAAATCTGAAAAGGGGTTTCTGACGGCCCTTCCCACGCAAGCCGACCCACCAACTAATTACCTTATCAAATAGCTATCCAGCAATTTCAACACTGATGAGGTAAATAGTGTGTCGAATAGTTGAGCCAAACCAGATCTCGTAACTCTATTTCCGCTATTTCGGGCATCATACTTGTCTCACAGACTCGACAATAAGACACTCGTATTTTTTTTTATATCGGCTTTCCTGCACCACTTCCGAACGTGGAAATCTCCATGTAACACAGTATAAAGAGCCAGTCTACCCCCTTTCGCCAGCTGGCACAAAAACGATAAAGCCACAACAGTTCACAGACCACAACACCCTCTGCTCAACCTCCTCTTCCGCCCTGCTAGTATCGAAAACGTGGGGGTTCATTTCCCTACTTTGAAAAGGAAACAAAACTTCTCCAAGTACCAGTATCAAATACATCCCTTCTTTTCGATTCGATACCACGAAAGACCTCACTCTCAATCCATGGAATGGTTGGAGGTTAACGAGGCAACCACGAATCCCAGCAATCCCAATTTCGGTTCAAGCATCACTGGAGGAGGGAGGATCTGATGAAAGGCCACCTTGTCATGCGATGATCCCGTGATAGCTGTCAGAATCTCATTATCCTCACTTCTACATTCGGAATTTGTTGCACGTCGACAAAAATGATTTTCTCAATCAAATCTCCGCAATTGAGTGGCGTCGATGAATCCTTATATGAGGCTGAAGCAGCGTCCAAGAATAGACTATCAACTTCAAAACACGGACATCGTTCGGGATTTTGGAATTTGAAAGTCCTGATTTCTCAGATACTTGCTACAAAGGCAGCGACTCCATTCAAACTTTGGAAAAGTTTGGCGAAGTCACCAAAATGGTCCATGAGGCAAAACCCCTTTTCTTTTTCCCGCTGTTTACGAGTACGTACGAGACACGCGCTTTCAGTATTTCCCAAGATTTTTTCTCCACCGTTCCAGGCCTTTTGATTGTTTCATCGGTTTGCATTTCATTGCTGACGTCTACGTCTAGCTGTATTCATTCTGCTAAAACCCACCCTTCTCAGAAATAAGACACGTCTGCCATTTTGTATGATTCTACTCCACAAACTTTCAGCTTCTTACTGTTGCGCACTCGGGCGCGCTCCTCCAGTCTTATTGTATTCACAAAGTCTCGAAATCGGCGCTGAGCCAAGTACTGAATTGCCCAAGACGCCCAACTATGAGAAACAATGCAAGGCAGACAGATATACGAGGCACCCTACCAACAAAAATGGGAATACAGTACCCCACAAAGATTGCACTCCCTTTTCCCGATCGTGCTCTATCATTTTCTTTTGTAAGGCGATTTTCTTACGGATTTTGTGCTCCCTCGTTCCCCAAAGTCTTGTCTTCTCTGAACAAGGACTGTCAGCAAGAAAATAATAACAAGCAACATCTTAAATAAATGTAGCCTCAAAAGAAGTAAGATATAAAGCCTCACCTACTCAAGTCTCGAAATCAAGTGGTCGCTCACGAAATAGTTCCTCGTCAAATACGTGATATCTAACCCCTCCCCCCCCTCAACTCAACACCGACTGTAAGCGCGCCCATCCCCAACCACGCAAACACCATCAACAATCCAAACCCAATAACATTCAAACAACAACCACGCAGAAAGAAACTCTACCTACCAGCCCAGAAAGAAAGAAAAAACCACGTGTCCATTTTCCAATGCGGCCTCTCCCTCTGTTGCAAATCGCACCCTCCTCGGCCCTTCCCGCTTTCCTGCAGCCTACCTACCCGCCTCAATCTCGTCCTCGTGGGCGTGGGCGTGGGCCAATGGTGTTGTGAATACGGTAGTCAGCAAAGATCGGATACCTTTTCGGTACTTTGGACGTATTTATTTCGTCATGTGATTTCTTTTTTTATTTACTGTTGGTGTTGTTGTTCCCACCCACATAGCAGGAAGGAAACCCTTTTTATCAACTAATTTTAATTTCTCGAAAGGGGAATTGACACGTCCTCGTCCTAGTACATACGACCCATACGAATCGTTTACTCTGACCCTCCTAACCCCGACTTTCCCGAGCTTGTAGGTATTGTATGTAAGCTGACGGGAGTGTCTTAAACTTCGTACTCGAGTAGTTACAGAGAGGGAATTATGGTGGAGAAGGATTTTTGTTGCATGTCGCTGGTTCTCGGTGTCGGGTGGTGGGTGGATTTTTCTGATTCACCGAGGATGGATTGGGATGGTGTGGGATGTTAGGAAGGGTTTTTTTCGGGTTGGTTTTTTTTATTTTTTGTGGTGGTGGGGGAGGATTTGGGGTTTTGAGGGTAGAAGGATGGGGAGGATGGGGAGGATGGGGAGGAGTTGGGGGTTGAGGTTTGGATTTATGGGAGGGGGGTTGGGGGTTGGGGGTTGAGGGTTTGTTTTGTTGATGAATAGGGATTCAGTTTAGGGTTTGAAAGAAGATTGTGATTTTTGTTTTTGTTGCTGTGTAAGTACCACGATTCTTCGAAATTTTCCATATACAACCTTGTCGACACATAAACCAGCAGCCCTCTCCTCTCCTGGTGATCGCAATACTCGTCTGCTCATGTGGGAAGTAGAAGTTTTGCTAGCTAAAGAAAAGAAATTCTTTAATTCAGGACCATTTTAGGACTCGTTTAATTTATTCTATACGTTTTTCTGAGTTGAGGAATCTAGAAAGGGATTTGGACGGACAAGGGTTTGTATTTCGATAGTAAGGTTGTTTTCGACGGTAAGGTTGTCTTCAACGGCCGCAAGGAGAAAGTTATGTGAGGGAAATGGTTGACGAAGAAATATATCTATATTCTAAGAGTACTTACAATTAAAAGCCAAACCTGTTGCGACATATTTAGAGTGAATATCCCTGTATTCAAGTGACCTGGGAAGGCTATATAAGTTCGTAGACTAGCTACACTTTAGAAGGAAGGACGACCGATTACTGAATACTCCGAAATACCCCCTCTACCTCAAATATACCAACAAAACCTAAAACTATAAAATCTAATAATGCCTCATAACTGTCGGATGCTTAGACAACTTCGATTTAATGGGTGCTTTGTACAGAGGAATTTCCTCTCTATCCCTTTAGTGGAATTTAAGGTTCAATTTTGGTTGCGTGGAGAAGTCTGTTGGTCTAGTTTCGCTTGTGTGATACATTTTAGAATTAGGTTAGAAATGTCTAGTTGTCTATCGAGGATTTTTTCAAGCCTCTTCCTAGGGGAATGAGGAGCGGGTTATGATTGGTTTTGGTCGTCGATTTTAAGGTTTTATTGATTTAACTTGGGGGTGTTTGGGAATTGAATGTATAAATATAGATATAAGTAGAGGGGGCTAGCTTATTAGGCTAGATAACGGAGGAATTCTTATATCAGTATTGTTTCAATCATAGATACTATTCATTTCTAGCGCGAGGAATAAGTAGAGCGAAGTATATCCAACTGATTAACAAAAGTGGAACCCACTTTCTCTAAAAGCCCATCCATAAAAACCAGATCTAAATAATCCAAGTATCAGCGTGCCGACATCTCAAGATATCTCACTAACTATATCGCTCGGCAGTCGCCTCATCTGTCGTAAAAGCCCAAGTTTCATACTTAAAATATTCCTTAAGAGTAAGCGGCTCATATAGATACTACCTTCTTGTTCACTAATCAACATCCCGGAACCCTTTTTCACTCACTTTTCAAAAGAAAAATTAATTAGAAGACACGTATTTGAGAAGATCATCTTAGTTAGTTATAATTTAGCTAGTTGACAACCTTTAGAAGATTTCGAAAAAGCTAGTGTAGGTGAAACTTAGCTAATCTCGGGGTTAGAATTACTCTTTTAAAAAGTGTGTTTTAGAAAATAAGGACAAAACGGGTTTTATGAGAACGAAAGAAGTTTTTAGAGGGGAATATATAATGTCTTAACCCTTCTAAGAATAAAGGAAAGAAGGGTAAGTAAGTTAAAAGAAATCTATACCGTGCTATTTAACTAGGTAACTAGAATAGAAAAGAAAATTAGGGAGAGCGGATGTATATAGATATAAAGCTAGAAACTCTTCGCCTACTTTCTCTAGTTTTAAGCGAGGCTATATAGAAAAATGAACCGATATAGCCTCGGTTACTAGAGAAATAAATACTATATATAATCACTTTCTTATAATACTAAAAATAATAATAATACGAGATAAGTAGAAGATTTAAATAGATTATTCAAGATAGGTAAGAAAAATTAAAAATATATAACTAGAGTTAAGTAGGTATTAGAGAGTAATACTAGAATAGAGAACTTCGTATAAAAATAGAAGAATACTCACATAACATTCTAGCGCTAACCTTATGTTTTCTAAGATTTTCTAGAGAATATACCGCTTAACTAGTATAATTTCTTCTTCTATAGCTTTAACCTCCGAGGTAATTAACTCGAAGGTCTCTATACTAAGGTATAGGTGTTAGTAAGAGAGAGAAAATAGTTTATAATAGTAATATAAGATGTAATGAATAGTAGGCGTCACTTACTATAGTAGAGTAAAGTTACTAAAGGGTATATTACCTCTAAAGAAGTAGGTAAAAATAAAAGCTTCTTTGTTAAACCGTTTAAGTTTCTAGTTATAATTAGTTAGAAATGCTTATAACTTCGCTAGATACTTTATACGTAAGCGCTAGACTCATTAGTATTTCCGACGTAGTTTTAGTTACTTTAAGCTAGTTACGAAATTATACTAAAATCTTATAGAATTTATTAATATGCTACGTGACTCCTTTATAAGCCTGTTTAGAAAGTTGACCTACTCAGGTCACTGCATATATCCTTAAAGTAGTAAAAGAACAAATCATGCTATGTTACCCCCAGAAACGCAAATAAGGACTAAGGGCCACTTAGGGCGCATTATATTTTAAAACTCGGTTCAGAAAAATCTAGTAATAGCCGGGACAAGAGAGCATTCATGCCCACAAGCCATGCACGAATCTATGATGCAAACCTTCTCACCGAGAGCCTTTCGAAATTTTCAAACCTTTGTCCCGCTACGAACCAAATTGAAAATATAATGCTAGCTCTCTAGCTGTATAACATTATAGATAGGTAAAACAGTCAATATTGTTGGAACAATGGAATTGACCTAGCTCTCAAAAGACCCTTGATGACGGAAAAGAACAAGAATAGAAAGCTCACCGCATACTCATCTCACTACACCAAAAAGATAATAGTTATCAATTTGTTGCACATCGCAATTTCACGGGTATTCTCCCTCCCGCGCCCCTCAAAAGACTCGATATAAAAGCCAATATAAAAAGGATGGCACCAAGTCAGAGCAACAAATCGACAGCAGAAATAAAGCTATCCACAATCTGACTGTATCACCAGCGAACCCAATAGTCACCCAACTTCGTATTGACAATGGTAAGTCACCCGGATGTCTTTCAACCCGTCCTCCCAGAACCTCGGCGTGGAACAGGATCGCGAAAATTCTCACGATGTATCCAAAAGAATCAAAAAGCCTCACCGCATTCTCACAACACTCATCCGCAAAACCCTCCCATATCATCTGTTGCATATCGAACATTTTCCCGGATCCTCATCTTCCGCGCCTCCTTTTGCACTACCCCCCAAAATCTTAATATAAATCAACAACGCGAGGTACGAAGAAAACTCTCCACCACTCAGCCGCAATCCCACACCACTGGTGCCGGGCGCCCATCAAAAAGTACTGGTATGTCCAGCCGAAAAACAACCATTTGTTGCACCTCGCAATGATCCGGGAGGGTTCGTTTCCGAGCTGGAGGAAGCGAATAAGCCCATCAGCCCACTTTAAAAAAACGGGCTTTGAAGAAAGAAAAGGGTGAATGGAAAGTGTACACGGATGGGGGAAGGAATTGTCGGTTTCAACGAGCTCATTGACAACCGAGAACTAATCAAAAGAGAGGAAGACAATTCATTGCACTTCGCGTTTTTCCGGCACTTCAGCTTGCCGGTGTAAAGAGGCAATCGAGGTTACATTGGAGCTTGTACAACGTAAAGAGACCAATTAGAAATGTCCATGACCTTTGGTTGAGCTGATAGTTAGAAAGTACTACAAGTTCATCGTAGTGATATTGCATGCCCTGGGCAGTAGCAATACCTGTAGGAATTGGGCCAGTCCGGTTCTAACGAGGCAGAGGACTATCTGCACTGTACTTCAGGCTCAGAAGTTACTGCAAAGAAGACCAACAACAATAGAAGGAGTTCTCTCAATAAATTTGGACTTTCATGGATCTTTCCTTCCCTTCCCCATAACTAGAGTAGAAACTCTGCACAGATGTGAACGCTGTTTCAATCCAAGGCACAGGAGCCCACGTAGCCCGTAGCCCAAAGATGACAATATCAAGAGGATTAACCGTGATGTCTTCTCATCAATTCATCAGGCTTCTCAGCTGTGTTAATCCTGAGAGCTGTAGAGGAAAGCATTTCCATACGAGGACGGGAAAATAAGTACGAATAGAGAAGGAGACAATATAAACTAATGAGCTGACATGCAAAAGACCAAGCACAGATATTTCGGAACCAAAGAATTACATTTTGTTGCAATTCGCAAATAGTCGGAACGGTCACCATCCGATATTTAATCACAATGATTTCCTCCCCCACCCAAAAAAATGTGACAGCGTAAACAATCAACCAATGAAACAAAACGCCACGGAAACAAATGAGCTGATATATGCAAGACACTCGAGAGTCGACTGGGACAATTCCGATGAACTGGTAATTCGCCATCCCTTTGGGCCCTTGGACAGCACCTTCGTACATCGGATCGTTTCGTTTCCGATATCTTGGTGGGGTCCTTGGGAGGGGAAACGCAGTCAGATGGAAACATATCACACTCGTGACTCGGCATCTTCCGTCTCGAATAAATTGTACAATGTCAAACCCCAGCCAAATCCAACGGAAAGAAAATATATGATGATTTGTCTATGCAAGATAACGAATTCAGTATGCTGATGACTTTGTATCGTATGGCTTCCGATATCATGGTGGGGTAAATAGGTAGTGGAAAGCAAGGGGGTGACAACACATGTGTACCCAGGAATCGGTAAAGAGGAACCAATGAAATAACAAGGAAAGACCCAAGAAGGGAAAGTAAATATACGGATATCAATTGCTTTAACCCGAGATATCTTTTTGTTGCACGTCGTGATTTATGTCGGGTCGGTCCCCATCCGAGAAAATGTTATGTAGAAATGGGAAGGGAAAGAATTGGCGGATGGTTGAAGACGTTGAACCCCACCCACGTGGCAATATTGACGAGCTCCAGGGAGGGTGGGAAAGAAAGGGAGAAGCAGTGTGTTTCCGTGGAAGTACGGAGGGAGCTTAGATCGATTCTGGATGAGAGAAAAGTTCGTTGCACTTCGCAGAAAAGCGGAAAGCATCAGTTCCGGGTGAGTATACAGAAAATTAATGTAAAGAACCGGATGTTGAGAGATCCAGGAGCGGGAGTTGTGCTGTAAGCGATGCCGTGTAAGCTGACAGGCACGTGCTGTGGAAATTCCGGGACGGGTCCAACGTATAAAGCAGCATTAACGTTATGGATACCAGCCAGCAGCACAGCGACTGAGAGATAACTATTTCTCATCCGAAGGAAAGGAGAACTTCTCATCAAGAGATTTGTTGCAACTCGCTCTCGGATCAACCCTTATTCCGTCTGCTGCAAGCAGCCGCCATACAGAAATGCCAACACATTCACTACCTAGGTAACACATTTCCGTATCACGGATTGGAAAAGAAAAAAAGTATTCAATTCATGACTATAGCAAGCCAAAAATATCCCGACATTCTTTTCTTCGTTCGACAATACATGTCTCTCTTACCCTGGTCTAGCTGTAAGGAAGCACCCTGCATCTAAGACATCGTGGAAAGAATATTACCATTCAAGTATTATTCAGAAGTCCTTGGGAATATGAGTTGAAGCCAAACAAGACCAAATCATATCAATTGTAAACTGGCGTCTGATTGCTATCCTGGACAAAGACTAATACTCGTATAGCAAATCTTTTGGCATAAAGATGATCTATTTGACAAATGTTGAGTATAACTTCGACCAAGGTGATAATTCTTACATTACTCGTTTTTTTCCACCGGAGTCTCGAGTAGGTGCAAAAGTCTTACCATCCGAAATGATTAAAATACTTCACTTTAAATCTTCTTTTATGCCAGCCTTCTTAGAATCAGAAGAGGGCTCATAATCGAAGACCAAATCAACAAGATCCTTGGCTAAATTCTCAGCTGTTTGAGGAATGTTACTGGCTGCTTAGTTCCAAAGAGTAAAGGTAACTTACTCGGACGTAAAATATAAATGCTTCCACCCGGTTCCAAGTCAGGAGCAAAAGCCGAAACCGGTAAGCTTCCCTCTTTCCCTCTTCTCTCTGATAAACAATGAGTAAAGATATCTTTTCGATAGAGATAGGTGACATACTAAAACGTTTTAGAAATTCCAATGTATATGTCAATTTTTCATTCCGACAGCTTAAGCGAGCATGAACCTCCAGTCTGCTTTTGGTGCTAGCACCCGAAGTTCCAAATCGTAGTTTCGCTGGGCTGGACCCGACTGTAGCAGTCTGATTGCTTGAGTTCATGTACAATGTGCCGTTGCGGAGATTGAAATAGGCGGCTTCAAAACCAGGGAACATGAGTTCGGCGTCCAAGCCCCCCTTTCCATTTGCCGGGGCAGTCAAATTGAGGCTCCATGTGTCGGTGGGGTCCACTCGAGGAATAACTGTGATTTGAAATGCGTTTTCTATGTCAAAAACTTCAAGTGGTAGTTCTAGTTCGGGGTCGGGGAAATGTTCAGGGTCGCAATTAACGCTGGTAGTTTGGTAACCTGGTTCAGAGAACGCGTAGCCGAGAAGAATAGAAAGAGCGAAAGTGAAGGATAATTTCATGGTGAAGGTACTTCGGTATGTAGTATTGCGTTGAAAGAATGATTTTTGCGTTTAGGGAGTTCTTTGGAAACAGGTAATGGAAATCCAGTGATACATATACGTGAGAGGGGCTTCCATGGTGCCCGTCAACTGCATTTGGAGGAGCACCATACTTTTCGTTTGTTCTACAGGTGTAAGTATTACCCTAGAATAGTTTTTGAGACTCATTCAAGGAGATCCAATGAGCTGAGAAAGTGAAAGCAACACTGGTCCCATAGTTGATGATCGCACTCTCCATAAGTTCCACAGGAGTAACCAACATCCTCCTTAAGTAGTGAAAGTACATTGGCTTGTGTCTTATCTCTCATTTTTGTTCAACGGAAGGCGATACCACGAAGTACCCTGTGCATGCTGTGCCACCTGTCTCGAAGATCTTATTCTAGATTGGACTTTAGTATAATAAACATATCAATCAAGAGAACATGAGTGTTAGAAAAGCTCATATAAACTGTGTCTTACAGTTGTTTCTGCCCTCTTGAATTACTTGTTTGTAATAAGCGATGTCTGAGTGCTTACCCACTTCGCGTGTTCCGAAATTCAATTCTAAAAATGAAATAAAAGTTAGAAAATGTCTATTCGTAACTAAAACCACAGTTTTCGAGGTCTTGGTCACAAAATTTCGTGTAATTTTACTGCGAAGTAAAACCCAACGATCCATCAATACCGTATACATACCCAAAAAGCAAACGACTCAAAATTCCCCGGCACAGCTCCATACTCCTTTCTCAAAAAGCCATCAAATTATTTTGTTGCAACTCGCAATCCCATCGGAACACCCCCATCCAGTAACCCGCAACCGGACCCCCTCAGCTGAGGTGACACCAAAACGAAATCCGCCCATAGTTCAGCCCTCGGTCCTCAAACCCCATCCATAACCCTCCGAACTCCCTCAGACACTCAAATCACCAATCCCCTTCAAAGGAACCTTTCTTTTCTCACGAAAAAAGTGAGATTCTTACGTCTGTTGCATTTCGCACACACCACGGAGAGTCCCCCATCTAGAAATACGAACGGACAGCACACTCGGAAGCGGTTCGGGACGCTTTCTTAGGAGACAAGCTCCGTCGCGCCGTCGTCACCCATCCCCATCCTTCAGGATTCTATATTTAATTTTTTCCACGATGTGCTGGCAACATCTTGGTAGGGAGCATCGAGGTACTTGTAGGGAAAGGACAACTCCGAGAAGCAAATTATTTGTTGCATTTCGCAAAGAAGAACGGAGGGCTTCCATTCCGGTCCACACCAGCATAACTTTTCATCGGTCGGCTCGGAGAGCCGGACTTCTTGGGAGGTTGCTGATGGAAGGAAGGTCCTGGCTGTTGGTCTGATATTTGAGCCACTCTTTAGAAAAACGAGAACTAGTTTCAAACTGGTTTGTTTCATGAATATGTCTACCCAGTAAGGTTGATGCGTTCATCTCAAAATCCTCGAGTTCATGTCCCCAATGGAAACGCCAAGGACGACATGAGACTGAAAAAGTGGCAGTATGGATTGCACCAAGTTATCGTTATCCTTACTGAGTAATTGAGTGAACCAAGCCCATTTGGTTATTTAAGCTGAAAAGAAATTAGGCTCTTTAGCTATCTTTCCAATCGATCTAGCCAATCAACTGACCATTCAAAACAGGGTAAAGCAGCCATCACTATCGCTTTGGTATCGCCACCAACCGGTTAAAAACAATGTCACCTCTCAGGAAGCAGAGTTTATCACTGCTGTCACGATCGATATTTATTCAAAATTCTAATCAAGTTTCAAGAAAACAATTTGCCAGTGCCATTTCTCATTTTCATACAAGCCATGTCCCTCTGCTCCCTATGTCTCTCAATCCCCTTCAAGTCCCTCCCTCCTCCCCCAACAGACCAGTCGGAAGCTATTGGAAGACTGCAAGATCTATTCACGCTCCGTAATAAGAATGCAGTGCCATTCGCAGATCCTATCGGATTTCCATACCACAACAGCCTCGATGCCCTCGCTACTTCTGCATCGACTTGCAACTTGTGTGCTCTCGTTCAAGGAGAGATAAGAGCATGGTTTGATCATTATCGCCGTATAGCAACCCACGACAAATTATTTATTGAACATGATCTATCCACACATCATCCCCCTGGTAATGGTCAGGCGCTGTGGTTAACGACAAGATACTCGAAGGCACCGGGGTTTCTCGTGCTTGTTCGCTCGCCCAAGACAAATTATCACGTGTACGTGATGGCAGGTGTAGGTTTCAACGTTGAAACAGGTTCGTTCAGTGGTGAGTTTGCCGTCGTTGAATGCAAGTCCGGCTGTTAATTTCTGTCAGTCATGAAGGGACGGCGGCGCTTCGATATCGATTCAGGCTCACTAAATAGCCTTGAAATAGCTGCATCTTGGTTTAAAGACTGTGTTAACGATCATGCTGATTGCCCTGAAGGGCCCACTCTGCTTCCAACTCGTATCCTTGAAGTTGGCACGTCAGGAGATATTAAGCTGATAGACTCAGCTGGTTTGTTGGGAAGGTACGCGTGCTTGTCGTACTGTTGGGGATCATCCAGACAGTTTACTACCACGAGAGAGACAATCGAGGAGAGGAAACATAGGATTGATATCTCACACGTTCCAAAGACAATTCAGGATGCCGTCACCATTACAAGGCACCTCGCAATCAACTACTTGTGGGTTGACAGTCTCTGTATCTGTCAAGGTGATGCAGAAGACTGGGCACGGGAGTCAGCCTGTATGACTGAGGTTTACTCAAACGCCTGCATTGTGGTTGCGGCAAACCATGCTCAAGATAGCTCAGCAGGATGCTTCAACATTCGTACATCAAGATCTGGGTGTTCAGTTGACCTAGATGGACACGCAAGTTATTCAGATGCAATAACTTTGCACCTTCGCGATGAAGTGTACGCTTTCTTTGATGAATTTAAGGATGAGGCCCTCTCCCACCGAGGGTGGGCGCTGCAAGAGCGTATACTAGCAACACGAGTGTTACATTACAATACCCACCAAATGTATTTTGAGTGTAAGCATGGTACAGTAGGAGAGGATGGTTGTAGCACAGCAGAGCGTTACTGCAGCATTCACGCTTCTGATATCCAATCCTGGAACCAATTAGTTTATATGTACTATCCTCGACTGCTCACTAAAACAACTGATGCGCTCCTCGCCATGAGTGGGTTAGCAAAGGTGTTTGGTAAAGAATTAGGAGCGGAGTATGTCGCCGGTCTCTGGAGCACCGACTTGATCTCTGGGTTATCGTGGCAGTGGTCTTATTCATCAAAGAGCGTGCCGATTGAGTACACAGGGCCAAGCTGGAGTTGGGCGAGCTGTAAAGAAAACCCCAATTACGCGTCTGTATTCTGTAGGGAAAAAGATGTGGCAGAAGTTGTGGGATGGAATGTTGAACACAAGGTAGAGGGCAACCCTTACGGTGAAGTTGCCAGTGCATGGCTGCGTGTACGTGCTCCTGTTCTCAGTTTGGTCCTTAGCAAAATTGTACACACCTCTCTTGATATCAGGTTGCTGCGGGCAGGTCGCACACCTGAACCAAGAATGTGCATACCTGGCAGTGACAGTGAAGTCGGCAAAGAGGTCCAGTTTGACAATGGCCATGTCGTGGAATCAGGAAGATGGCATGATTGGGATCTTGAGGTGATAATCCTAAAAGGGATCTTTAAAAATAAGGGCCAACAGACTTTTGGGGTATCTAAGTTAAGTCTGTTTTTAAGTTTCTGGGGCTTAGTTGTGAAGAAAGTAGGGAATGACCGACAAAGGGTTGGGTGGATGTTTGTGGAGGGCGATGAAGGTAGAAAAGCAATCGAAGACGAAAACAAGTGGGCCACGGTGGACTTGATATAAGGTAAGTTTTCTACCCTAAACGATGATAGGTAAACATCTGATAAGGCTAGTAGATGTGGAATGCTTTGCGGGAGAGAAAAAGGAAGACGGAGGGCTTGTCACCAACAAACAAAACAAAGAGAAAGCACATCTTCACCGAGTTGGGTTTTAGGTATAATCCAATCACATTCAATTGACTCAGAAACATTTTGTACTCCGGACGCTTTGACTACGACGGGTGGTTTAGGAAATTGGGTTTTTAAAGGGTTAGGGTCTTCAAGGAGAAAACGAAAAGCCACTCCAAACTTGAGCGCCGATACGATTTCAAATCGCAATATCCCATTGGATATATTAATCCGATACGGTTATAATCGATTCCCAAGTCTGAGCGACTATTGCCTCAATCCTAAACTCAATACCAAAATCCAATATACAACCCTCTAATAATCCTCGCAAAGAAAATCCAAATAAGAGGGAACTATCGCACCGGCGCTCAAACCCCTCAGTTCTAAAGGAAAACTCAAGATTCGATTCATTCTCCCAACCTGCAAACAAATCCCATATTCCGGTGATCACACTAGATCGCTCCAAGGCAGTCCGAACTCGACTTGTACTACCCTGCGTGACTTTGAGTAACCCAAAGCTGAGTAGACTAGAGTAGAGAAGAGAAGAGTAGCATCATAGTACTCTACTACTCTACTCGTTTCTTACGCTGCTAGCTCCTAAAATCCCAGACCAGAACCCACCAGAATCCTCAAGCAGTAGAATAGAAAAAACGGGACTCATCTTTCAGAACTTGACAATTGTGTTCCAATGAAAAGACGAGTACTAGATCTCATCAACCCATGACGCATCATAGAAAGTAGGAAATTAAACAACAGAAAGAAAGAACCAGATGCAAGCAAAATTGCGAACCGTCCCCGACCTCTTTGCGCACTATCGTGAAATCCAAGTACTCTTCAACCCCAGCATCTGGAGAAAAAAAAATATCACGAAGAGACCTTTGTCAGAAAAGAACGATGAGAGTAGCAGAAATAAATATGTAAACAAAATTCCCAGTTCCACACCGTCCACCCGTATGCGATCAATTATGGTCGACCCTTCCAAAATCGAATGGAAGGGACAACCATGGAATCAAACGAACCACCTCCTTGAACCCGAACCCAACTCCAAACGTAAATCTAAACATAAAACAATTAGAAAAACAGGGAAAATACTTGTACACTCGTAACCCCCAGAAACAAGGAAGCACCAGAGAGCAATAGTGGAAGAAATCTCAACCTCCAAGAACATCACGGGACAACCGGACCAGGTCGTCCCCCACCGTCCCTTCTTCCCAAACAACCTCACGCCAGCTGTCCAAACCCACAAAAACCAAACCCAAACAAAACAAAACAAAAAGATCTTGTTGCACATCGCACCCCATCTCGTCTCTTCCTACCAAATGAGGAAACTCCCCGAAGAACATCCAAACATCCAACCTGAACATCCAAACTAGGTAATCACAAACCACCTCAGCGAACCTAGGTACCTAGGTAGGTATTGCTGCTCCCACCTATATCCCATATATATCCCATACGTATTCTCCCCAACTTGGAAGACACCCACAACCCTTCCCCTTAAACATAAAGTAAGTCCATCATAATTTTTCTGTTGCACATCGCACCTCCTCTCGCCTCTTTCTACTTAATGAGGAAAACCGTTGTTCTGCAAGTCTGCGAGCCTACGAGTCTACCAGGTAGCCTACGGCCCTACGAGTTTGCAAGCCTAGGTACTCCCTGGAGGTGCGGAAACCAGTAATAATGGAAACCGGTGACCCAACAAGCCAGAAGCCAGCAAGCTGGTGAACCAGTAAGTGTAACCACCATATACCCTGACTCCCATAAATCATCCTATTGCACCCCATAGACACCTTCCCACCCTCATACATTCCCCTATGTATTTATCTGTACGTAGGTACCGATGCCGTCACCAAGCTCACCACCCTTCAGCCCTATCTCTCGTATTCCCCGTAACTCCCGTAACTCCCGTAACTCCCGTAATTCCTACTATGTAAGCGGACTAAACACGAGCCTTCACGAGCCTTCACAAGAAGCAAATTCAGAGAACTCGGATGGCTCGGATTTTCTGTACGTCGTACCGTGCCAGTAGTAAAAGTTCGGAGTGTCGGAAGGGGTAATTCGTAGCGAGAGGAAGGTGAGTGGGTGGCGTGGGAGATTTATGTATGGTATGGTATAGTACCTCCGTATAAGAGGAGCGATTAGTGAGGTGAGTTGATTTGGGTACCTAACTTATATATTAAAGCTACTGTACCTCTAGCTGAAAGAAAGAGGAAGAAATCTTTAAAGAGCTAGAGAAAAAAAATAGTTTTATACCTTCTACGAGTATGATAAACGATTACCTACCTATCGATGAGGTCGTAGTGAGACCTATAGAAGGCGGTGTCTAGATACTCGAGTACTGAGGTGTACTAGGTAGAGACATTTGTTCGAGCTCCACCATGTCGAGCTACTGGCAGAGACAGTGGTTGGAGCCAAATCTGCATGTCTTGAACCCTCGATTCTCGACGCGCTAACAATAGAGGGGAAAGAATACTAATCTTTAGGGAAGAATACTTGTAGAGGGAATGAAATCGCTGATCTGGAGGGGTAGGTAGAAGTGTCTGTGCTGAAGCTTTCGATGTGTATTCAATTCCAGGTGATGAATGGGATTCGTTGTAAATGTCACAGATTCAAGGAAATTTAGGAGAGAGTTGTGGTTTCATGGTATTATTATTTTTTGTTTGCACATATTTTCTTCTTTTCACTTCCTCCAATGTACAAGTTCCACAAGGCAAGCTCCGGCCCGAGCAAAACCTATCATCCATTTCCCTAACAGATCATCGACCATGTCTGTCCCTCCCCTCCCCCCAAGTTAATGCAATCATATCTCCATCCATGTCATCCCAAAATCTATCCCTCAACATAACCCACCCACAAATCCCCCTCTCTCGAACCCCCATCGTGTTCCCGGGTCTTCGAGATACAAGGCGGATCAAATTCCCTCCTCTATGGTGATGAAGCGAAATCTATGCCATCAATCGAAAGGGTAACCCCCATCCCAAACGCCAAACCTGTTCTTCTTTTCCGTTCTGTTCTGTTCATCAAAGGTGGACGAAGAAAAGAAAGAAAAAAATTCCCGTGCCCCCATATTCATCGTTACATTGCTTTTGCAGCAGTCCGTCCATAATCTATAATGGAAAAAAAATCCCGAGCCAACCCCATTCTAGCTCTTGTGGTTCTTCTGGGTAAAGTACCATCCGCAAATGGCGCCGGCGGCGATGAGGATCATGATGACGATGGTGATGCTGATGCAGTACGTTCGACAGCGTCTCTTGTCCTTTCGTTGTTGTACCAGCCAGTCGTCACTATTTCATGATTAGTATAAATTTCGCCGCGACCGCACTATTCAATTGGAGAGGAATGTAAAACATACCCGTAAGAGTAATTCTTCCCCAACGTTCCTCCACTACTCCCACTATTCGACCTCGACCCTCGACCCGCCGGCTCCGTCGTCGCACCTCCCTCCTCTGCGATATGGATAGCGGTCGAGAAGCGCTTCCAGAACAACGGGTCGCGCACGAGTCCCATTTCGGCCGAGGGTTGTTCCATTTCGATGGTGGAGATGGGACGGGTGAGATGGACTTGTTGGAGGGGAGAGGGTTTGTTGATGTGTGGTTTTTGGGATCTTGGTTTGCGACCCATTTTGGCGGTTGTGTTGTGACTGACGAGTCTGGTGGTGGTGGTGATAGAGAGGGTAAATAGGAAACAAACAACACAACGGGTTGATCTACTTTTCGACCATCCAAATCCTGATTCTCCGACTCGTGAGTTGTGTTGAAATGGAAAGCCTATCCTCCTCGAATTTTACCGTAGTGAGAGAGTGAGTGAGTGGTGGTTGGACAGAAGTATTGATTGAAATCTGGATTGCGTGGTGTCGCGTGATGTAAATGAGAGTGTGTTAACGAGTGTGTGGTGGGTTCCGCGAGGGAAAGTTGTAGCGAAAGGTTCGGGGGGGGGGGACGGATATCCAATCCGTCAACTTTTACCGAAACCTTTTTTTATATAAAGAGTGACTGGAGTGAGAGAGTTTTGAGAGAGTTGGAGGTAGAGAACGACGACGGCAAGCGTGTGGTGAGGGAGGTTTGCAAAACACTTCAAACAAAACATCGGAGGAAGTCAGGGTTACATATAAAGACCAGCCCACGCAAGCATCTGCACCGTTCGCTGCCGCTGCCGAGCAGAAAAAAGCAAACAACACCACCACCAGCTGCAAGTTGCGACAACCAACAATCAATGACCCTGAAGAAGGAGTGCTGTGGATACTTAACAAGGCGTATAACTGGCCTTGTTCCCTGGAAAAAACCCACTCGGTCGCCAGCATCTGCGGGCGCTTTGGTCAAGAACCGCAGAAACCGACCGGGTTGGAAATCAGCATGTTTTACTGATTTCTTGCGCAGAGATGGGACGGAGTTGGGATGTTTGGGCCAATAGATCAAGGGGTTCGTCAGATTCAGGAGCTGCCCTGGTTGAGGCCGGGGGGAAGGGTACGAATGAGGTCGTACTGCGGTGTATTGATCAGGGGAGAGGAGGTGCCGCGCATGGGGGGTTAACCCTGTTTTTGTAAATACCCTCACCCCCTCAGAGCTTGAGGTGCAGTTGGCAACTTGGAGGGTGTCCAAGTGTGCAGAGTTTTTTGATTACCGCGCTGCAAAGGGACACTTTCGTGGAATACGGTACAAGACTTGTTAGCTGCACTCAAGGTGGGAAAATATGGGTAAGAGAGGAGTCGTCAAACTCAACCTTGACTCAATTGTCCCCATTGAGGCTATGAGGACAGCACAGCGTTTACGAAGGCGTTGTACGGAGTACAGAGTAGGAATTACAAACAGGTAGACAAGTACGTACGCAGGTACGCTCGGTACAAAGTACGGATGGAGGGGAAATTACTTGTGGAGATAAATAAAAACCCGAAGCTTCCGACGCTCTCGCATCGCAGGCATCTTTTTATGGGTACTTGTATCCAGATTCCAAATTCCACATTCTACATTCCACATTCCCAAAGGTCCAGGCGCTCCCCTCCGAAGCAGTGGAATTGGACCTTGAGTTGAACCTTGAGTTGAACCTTGAGTCTTGACCTCTCGAGAGGACGCGCGGAGCTCAATAATTATCACTTACCCTGTCCCTGGAGGCAGAAGATATCAATCCCAGGTGCGTGTTCTTTTCATTTTTACAAAGTACTTCGTAGAAGGCAGAGCTTTTTACGTCGTAGGAGGCAGAGCTACTTCGTAGAAAGGAGATAGCAGATCTAGAAAGGAGACACTTGGTCCATTTAACCTTACGTACTTCAAAGTAGATTGATTTCCGACTGCTTTCCAGGCCTTGGTTCGTCAAATCAGGGGGAAACGAGGCGAAATGCCGTGAAAAGGGGGACAAAGCAAACAATGCCCCCCCCCCCCCCCCCCCAAGAGGCTGAAAGTCGGAGACTGAGACAAACACAACGGCTTCGGCTCGGCCAGGGGCAAATCGATCGCTGCTGCATCGCGATTCGCGATAGCCTCATTTTTCTAGTTGTATTTTATCCCAAGCGTCGTCATTTGATGTTTTGCACCCGGGTTGGTTTGTTTACTAGTGAAAACAATTATTGGTCGACCGGAGTTCTACCTATATATGAGGAACATGTGTATAGACTTAACGAATTGGTTTGGTAGTTTCTAACTAGCCGGCGTTCCCTATCTTTACGCTTTGGTAAGCTACCCCCACACACGATTAAAATCCATTAGCTCGGTGCTAGGTAGGTAACTTAAAACCGTTGGAAACTTGGAACCGTTGATACTAAGGAGCGCCGAAGAACTTTAAGTTGATTCCTAATCGCCGATTCTAATCGGAAAAACGGAAGAAAGATTGGAAAACTCTTGATCTGGAAAACATTTGTTTCTCCTGCCAGGTAAACTAACAATCTCCTTTCATCGGAACCGGCTTCCACACCGGAGTAAAAAACGGACCTATCTCCCCCGACAAGGCTACACTTCGTCCTAAGCTGGAGGTACACGCAAGGCTGTACTCACCCTCTACACCGCCGAAACAAACCTCAAAGTCAATCCCATCCACTCAATTCACCATGTTCTCCCCAGGTCTCACCTCTGCAATTCGAGTCCTCGAGACACCTTGATTCCTCTCTTCTTCAGCACAAAAAAAACACAACACAATCAACGAACCTCAACTCTTAAAGATAGAAGCAATAAGATTACTTCTGCACCAAGGTAAGCTCAGCATGCAGGTTATATTGAGGAGCATATGAGCTCACTGGTTGCACAACCGCGCAGAAAACAGGCTATTCTCACCCCTCCCACCCCAAGCACACCAAAAAATGGGTAGCACAACCCCCACCACCCCCTCACCCAATCCAGAGCTTCCCTACTGGCAAACCAACATCCCCCCCTCCCTCCACGAACCCCTCTGCCCCCCTTACCTCCAAAACCTCTCCCCAAAAGACCGCAACATCCTCGCCACTCCCAGCACAAAACACCACACCCTAACATGGCCCGAATGCCAAACCCTAGTCCTCACCAACAACCTCTCAGCCTTCCAACGAGAACCCCTCCAATTACGCCGCTATCTCCAATTCATCCACCTCCTCAAAAAAAGATATGGGTCGATTATGAAATTTATACTCTCTGAACGACTTCACTGGGAGGAATCGTTGGATGGGGAAGGGAGGTTGAGAGGTTCTGGGAAGGGGATGTTTGAGGATGAGCAGGATTGGAAGATTTTGTGGAATGATTGGCCGTATGGGATTGATGGGAGGATTGTGCATTTGGTTGTTTGGACGAAGTTTGAGCTGGGGGAGGAGGGGGAGGGGGCGTCGAGGGGGGATGTGAG
>LKTO01000216.1:0-78544 GCA_001399465.1 Hymenoscyphus scutula
CCCCACAAGCACGACCACAAATACTCAACGAAGTACGACACGATAGTGTGCGCTGTCCGTCTCCTATGCGGTGCGTACATGTATCTTCCTGCAGCTACATATCATATGATCGCCAGCACAGTCATACCTCATCACTAGTAAGTCACAGGTGTTTCCATTCCTCCCCCCCCCCAAAAAAAGAAAGAAAAAGAGGTAATCATCTCACTCAAACCAAAACTCAAACCAAAAACCAATCAATCAAAAGTCACTCAGTCAATGAAAAGAAAAAGAACAAAAGAGAAGAGTCGCTCAAATTCATAAATATCAATCACATATCTAGCTAGGATACTCAGGGCCATTGCATTGCCTCGCCTCGTCCCCCCCCCTCCCTCCTACCACCCACTCGTCCCCCCCTCCTATCCAAATTCCAGATGGATAGTCGTCAAGGGAGAGGAGAAAAAAAGAGCGCCTCAAATAAAAAACTAAAATAAAACTCCATCGACACAAGTCAAGTCTCCCAACGCCCCGGGTATGAAAAAAAACCTGTTGTCCAGCCTTGATATGCCACACTGGCCAAGGACATTTGATTCGAGAGAGAAAAGGAAAAAGAAGAAAAGAAAAAAGGAAAAACAAAACAGTAGCCCTTCTGGACCACGAGTATATATCACAATGCTACAAAAAAGCTTTGTCCCATCCAAATACACCCTTATTCCCAAATCCCAAACGCTGTAAAAACCACCTAATCGATGGTCATCCGGCTCGAGGCGGGGACGTGTCCTTGTTTTATTTCCGGTAACTCGGTCATGGTTCCTGCCCCTAACTTCTCCGTATCCTCGTCACCGAATTTGCGACTCATAACGTGTTGTTTTAAGCCTTTGTTGAAGTTCATCATACACGCGATGGCGTTGATGATTGTAAGAACGATCAGGATGATGGTGATGACAGCGAAACTTGTCAGGTTCTTTCGGACTGGCAGGTAGAATCCCTCGTGATCGTGTTCATACATACGGGCGAGCTTGAAGATAAAGTATGCCATTCCACCAGCGAAGAGCGTTATCGAGGTTATCGTGCCGAATTTATTTTCGCGTCGGGTCCAGAAGGCAGACATGAATAGGATGAGGATGGTAATGGGGATGGCGGCAATCGTTATGCCAAACTCGGCATCGGTTTTTCCTGTAACAATGACGAGAAATTGTACAGTGAAGCCAAGGAAGAAGAAGAAATCAAACTTGAGGAGGGTGATGTAAATCTGTAGTTACGTTAGTACACTCGTATTCTAAGTCGAGGGTCAAGGTAAATACCTGGAAGGTCAAGAATCTTCGTTTCATTCGGAGGTCTGCACTGATATGCTTGTAAATAGTCCATGCAAACTCGTCGTAAAGTTTCCAGGCAACTAGTGACAAGGCAACTGTGAAGAATCCAATGATACAAGGCACCGCCAAAAGGTAGGGCTTCAAATCCAGCCACAGGTTGTCATTTGCTTTGATGTATGAGAGTTCCTTCAATTTGCCAATCGCGCGGTCCACCTGGTCGAATTGGATGGCAGCGTAAATCAGCATTCCAACATTGTACATGCACAGTCCGATGACCTGAATGGTATTTTTCATTCGTAACGAGTCGTACACCAACACCAGTTGATAGAGGAAACCGAAGATGAATAGCGTGAGGTAGGTAGGTATCGTCATGCTTTGAGGGATGTTTTTTTTATCGTCTAACAGAGCGACGTTGAATTTCGTGAAGATGTATCTGGGATTAACATTAGCAGGCGCTTCGTTGAATGGGCAGATGTACCACGTACACCTCAATTGCCAACACTATGATGGTTTGCACCGCCGTGGTGAGCAAAAAGGCCCAAGTCCATGTTGTATTTGGTCTGCTCATTTGTTAGAATCTGCGCCGCCATTGACGAATGCCCTCTCCACTGCTTACTTGTACATCTTTCTTCGTCTCGAGGGGGTAACTGGTGGATCGATTCCTTCTCTGCTGAAATACCCTCCTACAGTACCATCTGGCAACAGACTGCTACGAGACTCCAGTCGGTAAGCCACAGTTGCGATGATTTGCTCGCAAGGGAGCTACCGCGTGCCTCGAGGCGGTTGGGCAGGAAAGGGTGTTGGCGACTCGGGGGGGGGGGGGGGGGGGGGGGGGGGGGGGGGGGGGGGGGTTGTTGGTATTGGTCTTGGTAGTGAAAGATTGAATACAATTGATCGGATGATGGCGGAAGTTAAATCAATGGGTTTGGCTGGGAATGGGCAGTCGTCTGCCTGGTGTTGTTGATGGGTGACTGGATTCTTTGTTCAAAGATGAAACGCTCCTGGCGGGCTTGACTGATCAGGGGTCGTAGGTAGGATTTAGAGGTTGGAGGAGGATTTTGATAGGGCGGAGGGAAAAGAACGAGGAGGTCGTGAAAAGGGCGGACGGGAATACTAGGAAAAACGAGGGTGGAATGAGCAGCGCTTGGTGAAGGTTGGGGTGAGGAAGAGAAGACTGGGAGGAGGTTGTTGAAGGTTAGGTAGGTGTAGGTGCAGGTGGTGGGTGGTCGTGTGTGTTGAGGCGGGAGTTGGGGAAAGAATCCATTCAGCAGCCCCACGGGTAGGTAGTCGGTCTGACCCTTTAGCGTACAGAGGGCTCTTCTGGGTCAAGGTCAAGCCAAGTTAGGTACTGTACGCGAGTTAACCGGAGACAGGTGGATCCTAGGCGTAAGGCGTCGCTGAAAATAGGAAAAGGGCCTCCACTGTCGCCGATCCAACACGACAGGAATGAACGACTGAAATTTTGGGTTTTTCCTTTTGAATTTCTAGATCTGGTTCGTAAGAACACACCACTGGTTGTTTTGAATTCGCCTAATTCAAGAGATTCTGACGAGAGAATTAAAATGGAAGGAACAGAAAGATACGGCAACAGCGTCTTATTTACGAGCAAGCAAACCACTGGAGGGCTTAGGCTGGGCCAAGCACAGCCCTGAGAATTCCGTGAGGCTGAGTTTTATTCACCAAAGCGGAACCCTTTTTCACTACTTCACTTCATTGCTTCTCCTACACAAAAGAAAATAGTCAGGAATTTGTACACCATACTCCGTACAGTAGGTGGAGTTCTAATGTCACAACTGCGCACGCTATGGCATAAACGTGCTCAGACTTTCTAGGTGTTTGAGGTTGATGTTTTTGCCCACTCTTTCTTGGAAACAGTTCGCATCAGGAATCTCTCGTCTCCTATCGTCAGCATCCGGCTTTGTCGGCTATTTATTAAGTAAGGCCAAGATCTACACAGAATGAACTCTTCACCTAAACTCGTGAACACTTATCTGCGGATCTTTTCATATGATTCCCAACCTATGAGTCTCATAGACATGTGCTAGTCACACCCAGGTTATTGGTATTGTATTTTAGTCTGCGCCACATATAAATAGGTAGTCTACTTTCATACAACGTGGCGCTCTCCCTTCTTCACTCGATGCTCACTCGCAGAGATCTCAGCTGGGCGAAGTCGCATGCCAAGTCCCTCTTGTCAAACAATATCCCGATGATGGGGGTTTGCACTTGAGAAAGGGCATTGTTGCAGGCTGATTTTTGGAAGTGTGATCAGGCCCAGCTATCGTTAGCTTCATCGTCTAGGACTTGAGTTATTGGTCCTGACTGGTAGGTAGGACTTGAATAACTTCACATGCACGAGGCAGAAGAAAAACAGCCTACACTAGCGATAAGTCTACGGGTAGCAAAACAATCACACCACACATTACATCAACTTCTGCATACTCCCGCCGCCGTGAAACGAGATAGTCACAATTTTGTTTAGATTCTTCTAACTACCCCTACAACTCTCCACGACAAACAGAGTGACTTTGGGATGATAGTTCGACATTTTCATCTCGTCGAGCCACCTTTTGCACAATTTACCAACTCCAAAAGTATGCTGAATTTCGTCACTATTGGTCTCAGGATGCAGTAAATCTAAGCAGTGGAAGGATCAAGGGTAACACCAGAGAGAATATTCGCCCAACCACTACGCGTCTTCGGTTAGTTGCTGCTCAAAAGGAGGGGCAGGATGGGAACTTACATCAAACGCCAATGCTTCTCAATACGACGACTCAACGCAACCTTCTCACCGATGTTTGTGCATGCAGGACTGGTCAACACCAACTTTGCAGCATCTGCCTTGACGGCAACGACCTTGGCTCCTGTGGCCGTTGATCCAATGTTTACCATCAGAACTTCGTTCTTAGCAAGTTTGGCAACCTTGGCTTGCTTTCCATCAGCAGTCTTAACACCCAACAGACGACGGAGAAGGAAGTAGTTGACTTCAATCTCGGTGTAGATATCTGGCAGGCGGCCCTTGAGACCAAGAACGAAACCAACCAGACGATCAGCACGGCAGAGGGTTGGGTCGATTCGGGTACCAACACCAATCAACCCACCTGGTACTGCATACTTCAACTCATTGTTCTCCGAGTTCAAAGTGACGATTCTGCTGAAAATAGGCGTACACTTGATGGCTCCCTTATCATCACGGGTAACGATTCCAGGTCGGATTTCGATCTCATCACCGAGCTTAATGACACCGTGAAGAATGGATCCACCAGCAACACCTCCCTTCAACTCATCAATTTCAGCACCTGGCTTGTTGACATCGAAGGATCGAATAACAATCATGTGGGGATCCATGGTGAAATCTCTTGGAGGAACTGGGATGGTGGAGACGATTGCTTCGTTGATAGCATCGATGTTGAATTTCAGTTGCGCTGAAATTGGGATAATGGGGGCCCCTCCAGCAACAGTCCCTCGAATGAACTTCAAGATGGATTGGTAGTGCTGGTTTGCACTCTCCTCCTTCATCAGATCCACCTTGTTCTGTAGAATAATGATCTTGTTGAGTTTCATGATTTCGATGGCTGCAAGATGCTCAGAGGTTTGGGGCTGTGGGCAGGTTTCGTTTCCTGCAATGAGAAGAAGAGCGGCGTCCATAACTGCTGCACCTGACAACATAGTACTCATGAGAATATCGTGACCGGGGCAATCGACGAAGCTGTATAGGTTAGAAGCCATTGATATACTCGGAAGTGTATACGCACGAAACATGTCTAAGCAATCTATATGTGCCAGAGCACCCATCTCTCTCGCAAGGGGGATCCACCTCCTTCTCACTCTTGTAACTTCTGAAGCATGTCGGTCTTGGGCAATCATCGTTGTCGCACTTGTAGATTTTGGCATTGGCATAACCAAGTTTGATAGTAATGTTTCGCTCCAACTCGTTCTTAAATCTGACCGTCTGGACACCTGAGATGGCCTTTACCACCGTGGATTTTCCGTGCGCCACATGTCCAATAGTTCCGATGTTGATGGTTGCTTGTCTTGCGATAATTTCTGGAGTGAGGGGATTCAGAGATTTTACATCCAAATCTTTTGGTTCTGTTTGAGGAGGGAGTATAGGGCGGGTGATGGCTGGTGCAGCATCCTTTTGTGTCTTCTTAAGCGCAGATTTCACTGGCTTATCCTCAATCTCTGGAACATTATCATCAAAATCGTTTTGTGCCTCAAGACCTGGGGAACCTGGACCAGAGTCGGAATCCGAGTCTAGGTCATTGCCATATCGATCGCCGTTCGCCGCCATGTTGGGTGGTTGTGTGTAGTTTTTGTGGAGGTGAGAATACCTTTTGGCGGGGTAGACTCTGCGGCCTTACTGTGGGCTAAGAGAGTTTTCGCGGACAGGCAGTGGAATCGCCTAGTTTAGTAGAATTCGGGTAACCGTTTTTCGATAATCTGAGCGAGGGTTGAGAGATTCGTGGTGGAAAGGGTCGCGGGGGACGTATTTCGAGGTTTTGATGCTCAGGGCAAAAGTTTGTGGTGAGTCAAAGTGCCCGCCGCCGAGAACAAGCTTTGCCGGGATGGTTGAGCGAAGGCGGGACTTTCATGCGCTCCAAGGTCGTAAAATCAACCCCAACTTTCAACAAACACAAAGCACTTCAACCTCAGCCTAAGAGGAGTAATTGGTACCTGCAACAATGGCCAATCTAGGATTAAACGCAGCGCAAACATTACCACGGTTTCTTCTCCCAAAGTTGAGCTGGCAGACGGCCCCAAATCACCAAGTTCGAACGATAAGCACCGCGGTTTCCAGCTACAATGGCCTCTCCGGTCGAAATAGCCCCTCGTCAAGAGCAGGCATTCGGCAAAGGGCTCAGAAGCAATTCGGTTTAGCAAAACCTACTTCTCTACACAATCCTGCATACCGTCGACTATTCCATGCTACAGCCCGAAGAATGAGGGACCACCACTTCGATACCCTGAAGTTTGTACAGCGATTGCAGGAGGAGGGATTTACAGAGGCTCAGTCGGTTGCTATGATGAAAGTTCTCAGCGATGTGATCGAAGAAAGGTCGGTTTCATTACATTTCCAGTCCAGAATAATGTGTAACTGACTTTTGCGATAGCATTCAAAACTTGACCCGAACCATGGTTCTAAGGGAAGACCAGGCGAAAGCAACATATACCCAGAAGGTGGATTTCGCAAAACTACGATCAGAACTTATATCTGCAGATTCAACGGAATCAGCTACAACCCGAGCTTCGCATGAGCGCCTCACAAACGACTTGGCCAAGTTGAATGCTAGACTGAGGGACGAGGTGAACAGAACACAGGCATCGGTCAGGTTAGACTTGAACTTGGAGAAAGGGAGGATTCGGGAAGAGGCAAATGTCCAAGAGTTGAAGATCAAGGAGACAGAAACCAAGATTGAACAGGAAGTTGCTGGGTTAAGGGAGAAACTGGAGTCTGTCAAGTTTCAGACCTTGCAATGGCTTATGGGTGTTTGCACTGGTAGGTCTTACCTACGCAATCTGGGTTTCTATATGCTAATTGTCCTTAGGTACCGCGGCCCTTATTCTTGGTGCTTGGAGGCTACTGATGTAGTTTATAATATGCATATCAACAACATTGATAGTGTAGTTCATAGAGTTAGAATTGAAAGGTCTAACCAAGTTTGACTTTTAGTTAGTTAACCTCGCAGTGTGGCATATCCGAAGAACAAAAACAATTGCCTCTCATGTCAAATCCAAACCTCGCTATTCTGCTGTCAGCTTTCTTCTGACTGGCTGGTACCAAAGTTTGCAAACCTTGTGACCGTGGTGACTACATTGGAACATACAAACAAAACATTTGGCAATCATAATGTGCTCAAAAGTAGTAAAACTTCCCTATTTCCCCTAGCCACACGATGCTGCAAAGGTTCCTACCTAGTTAGGTACCTCTACATTTGTGGTGACAAACAACTTCAAAGTGACTTAGTGAATTATTGAGTTTTTAGTAAAATTGGATGTAATCTGTATCCTCTGTCTGAAACCATAATTTGGCCGATATTACGGACTTAGCCCACCTGTCTTTATCAACTAATATTTATTTGTTCAAGTGAATGCTAAAAATACCCTTCATCTCGCAAGTTCATCAGGAGGAGTCAGGGGTCTGGAGAGAACCCCTGTCCAATCACGATCACGTGTAGGGAGGCTCCGAGAAGTTCGCGCTTTCCCAAAGGAACAAGCTGTCCATCCAAAGCAAGCCGTAATCAACATATCCTTCCCAAATCTTCTTCAACATTCCCGCCACATTTCCCTTTTTCCTGGGATCTACTTGCGCTTTACACTCCTTTCTGACATTCGTGCTTCTTTCCATCATTTTGCCTGCACTGAGTACTACTCTTAAATTGAATAGCCCTCGGGCGACAAACGCACCACCCAAATCCCAAGATGGGTTCCCTCCCCATCAAATTCACGGAGTTGCTCCAGGTACGTCGCGATCCAGAATCTGGCATAGTATATTTCGAGCGAGTAGGACTATAACTAACTGTCTGCGATAGTTGACCAGCGCCGCCGTCAACGTTGATGTAAGTGCCGCGCACTCCACCGTCTTCTAGCTGGCCAAGCTAGAGGCACCCATTTGAGCAACGCGAACTAACATACATCATTTTAGCAAGCATCAATTGGATTCAACTCATGTGTAAGTTTGGCTAGATTGCTATAATACGAGATGGACCTGTTGCTGACATTCACCACAGACCCTTGAATCCGACTCCTTTATCTGTATTCGCGAAAAGAAGAACGAAGCCGCCTCTCCCGAAGTCATAATCATCGATCTCAAACAAAATAACAATGTCATTCGACGGCCCATCAAGGCAGATAGTGCTATCATGCACTGGACCAAGCAGGTTATTGCCCTGAAGGCCCAGTCGCGCACCCTCCAGATATTCGACTTGGGCCAGAAGACGAAGCTGAAATCGGCGACCATGAACGAGGACGTAGTGTTCTGGAAGTGGTTCAGCGAGACAAGCTTGGGTTTAGTGACAGATACTGCAGTATTTCACTGGGATGTGTTTGATCCAAATCAGCCATCTCCAGTAGAAGTATTTAAGAGAAATCAAAACCTTGCAGTGAGTACCGGAATGATTTTTTGGTAGAGGCAAGTTTTAATGTTATTCTAGGGATGCCAAATCATCAACTACCGTGTTAGCGGCGATGGAGATGGAAAATGGATGGTTGTAATCGGTATCCAGCAACAGCAGGGTCGAGTGGTTGGTGCTATGCAACTTTACTCGAAAGACCGGGGTATCAGTCAAGCCATCGAGGGACACGCTGCTGCGTTCGGCACACTGCGATTAGAAGCTGCACCTGCAGACACCAGCGTCTTCACCTTTGCAGTCCGAACCGCAACTGGCGCAAAGCTTCACATTGTTGAAGTGGACCACAGCAGCTCAAACCCAGCTTTCCCAAAGAAGGCAGTCGATGTGTACTTCCCACCAGAAGCTATCAACGATTTCCCTGTTGCGATGCAGGTTTCCCAAAAGTACAGCGTCATTTACCTCGTTACGAAATACGGCTTCATTCACCTATACGATTTGGAGACTGGAACATGCATCTTCATGAACCGCATTTCGAGCGAAACGATCTTCATCACAACCTCCGACTCAGCTTCCCAGGGTCTGGTGGGTATCAATCGTAAAGGACAAGTGCTGTCTGTTGCAGTTGATGAAACCACCATTATTCCCTACCTCCTCCAAAATCCCGCCAACTCTGGATTGGCCGTCAAGCTTGCATCAAGAGCTGGACTTCCTGGTGCAGACAACCTATATGTTAATCAATTCGAGTCATTAATCCAGGCTGGTAATTACGCAGAGGCTGCAAAGATCGCCGCCAACTCACCCCGAGGCTTTCTCCGCACACCCCAGACAATTGAGAAATTCAAGGCACTACCAGCTATTCCTGGTCAGCTGTCTATCATCCTCCAGTACTTTGGTATGCTCCTCGACAAGGGAACCTTGAATAAGCATGAGACCCTCGAGCTTGTGAGACCGGTTCTTGCACAACAACGAAAGCACTTGCTTGAGAAGTGGTTGAAGGAGAACAAGCTGGATTGCTCAGAAGAGTTGGGTGATATTGTTCGACCACATGACTTGGCTCTAGCTCTCAGCATTTACCTCCGCGCGAATGTTGCCCCCAAGGTAGTTGCAGCTTTCGCAGAGACTGGACAGTTTGAGAAGATCCTCCCATATTCCACTCAAGTGGGATACACGCCGGATTATATCGTGCTCCTGCAAAACATAGTTCGTATCAACCCTGAGAAGGGCTCCGAGTTTGCGACCCAGCTTGTAAACAACGAGGCTGGATCTTTGGTTGACATTGAACGTGTTGTTGATGTCTTCCAATCTCAGGGTTTGGTCCAACCTGCAACTGCATTCCTTCTTGATGCCCTCAAGGATAACAAGCCAGAACAAGGCAACCTCCAAACTCGCCTTCTCGAGATGAACCTCATGAATGCACCACAAGTTGCAGACGCAATTCTAGGCAATGACATGTTTTCGCACTACGACAAACCCCGCGTTGCTACCCTTTGCGAGCAAGCTGGTCTTTTCCAGCGAGCACTCGAGCACTATGAAGACCCCGAGGCAATTAAGCGTGTTATGGTCAACATTGCCGCTGCCCCAGGCTTCTCCGCAGAGTGGCTGATTAACTTCTTTGGCCGTCTGTCCCTTGAGCAGTCACTTGATTGTCTTGATGCCATGATGAAGAACAACATTCGACAAAATCTTGCCGTTGTTGTACAAATTGCCACTAAATATTCTGATTTGTTGGGTTCACCTAGATTAATTGATCTCTTCGAGAAGCATAAGTCAGCTGAAGGATTATTCTATTATCTCGGAAGCGTTGTCAACTTGAGCGAGGATTCAGAGGTCATTTTCAAATATGTTGAGGCTGCCACCAAGATGAATCAATTTGGGGAGGTCGAGCGAATTTGTCGAGACAATAGTAAGTTCCACTTCTCATTCCTTTAGCCTTTTGGACAGTCAACTGACGCCGACCGATAGATCACTTCAACCCAGAGAAAATCAAGAACTTCTTAAAGGAAGCTAAATTGGCTGAACAGTTGCCTCTCATCATTGTTTGCGATCGTTTCAACTTCGTCCACGACTTGATTCTGTACCTTTACCAAAACAAGCAGTTCCAGTCAATCGAGGTCTACGTCCAACGTGTCAACCCTTCTCGAACTCCTGCTGTTGTTGGGGGGCTCCTTGATGTCGATTGTGACGAGTCTATTATCAAGAACCTCCTTCAAACAGTCAACCCAGCATCAGTTCCCATCGACGACCTCGTTAGCGAGGTTGAGACTCGCAATCGCCTAAAGATTTTGCTTCCTTTCCTCGAGGCAACTCTTGCAGCCGGCAACCAACAACAAGCTGTCTACAACGCGTTGGCAAAAATCTACATTGTGAGTATTTGCTTATCATTCCTCTAAAAATGTTCATCCATACTGACCCCGAGACCTTTCAGGACTCGAACAATGACCCCGAGAAATTTCTCAAAGAGAATGACATATACGATACCTTGGTTGTAGGAAACTATTCCGCTAAAAGAGACCCCAACCTTGCGTTTATCGCCTACCGCAAGGGCCAGAACGACCTCGAATTAGTTAACATTACCAATGAGAATTCCATGTTCAAGGCTCAGTCCCGCTATCTCCTTGAGCGAGCTGATCAAGAGTTGTGGTCTTTCGTCCTCAGCCCCAACAACCTCCACCGCCGTTCTGTTGTTGACCAAGTCATTTCCACAGCTGTGCCGGAATCAACAGAACCTGATAAAGTTTCCGTCGCTGTCGCCGCTTTCCTCGCAGCCGATTTGCCCGGAGAACTAATTGAGCTGTTGGAGAAGATTGTTCTCGAACCATCACCATTCAGCGACAACGAGAATCTTCAAAATCTTCTCATTCTCACAGCCACCAAGGCCGATAAGGGCAAGGTTCTGGACTACATCCATCAGCTCGACGCCTACAACGCTCCTGATATTGCCAACATTTGTATTGAGGTTGGTTTGTTCGAGGAAGCCCTTGAGGTTTACAAGAAGATCAGTGATCATAAGAGCGCCGCAAACGTCCTCGTCGAACACATCGTCAGCATTGACCGTGCTCAAGAGTATGCCGAGAAAGTCGAGCTCCCTGAAGTTTGGAGCACGGTTGCAAAGGCTCAATTGGATGGTCTCAGAGTCACCGACAGTATTGAATCCTACATTCGTGCTGATGATGCCAGCAACTATCTTGAGGTTATCGAGATTGCTACACACGCAGGCAAAGACGAAGATCTCATCAAATTCCTCCGTATGGCACGCAAGACCCAACGAGAGCCTGCCATCGATACTGCATTGGCTTTCAGTTATGCCCGCACTGAGCAATTGAGTGAGTTGGAGGACTTTTTACGTGGCTCAAACGTTGCCGACATTGAGGAATCTGGTGACAAGGCCTACGCCGAAGGTTTCCATCAAGCAGCAAAGATCTTCTTCACCAGCATCTCCAACTGGGCTAAATTGGCAACGACTCTTGTTCATCTTGAGGATTACCAATCTGCGGTTGAGTGTGCACGCAAGGCAAACAACATCAAGGTTTGGAAACAAGTCAACGCCGCATGCGTGGAGAAGAAAGAGTTCAGATTGGCCCAAATTTGTGGTCTGAACCTGATCGTCGATGCCGAGGAGTTACAAGGCTTGGTGAAGCAATATGAGCGTAACGGATACTTCGATGAGCTCATCGCCCTTCTTGAGCAGGGTCTCGGTCTCGAGCGAGCCCACATGGGTATGTTCACCGAGCTTGGTATCGCTTTGTCGAAATATCACCCTGATCGGGTTATGGAGCACTTGAAGCTCTTCTGGGGCCGTATCAATATCCCAAAGATGATCCGCGCCTGCGAGGAGGCACACCTCTGGCCAGAACTTGTATTCCTTTACTGCCATTATGACGAGTGGGACAACGCAGCACTTGCAATGATGGAACGCGCTGCCGATGCTTGGGAGCACCACTCCTTCAAAGACATCATCGTCAAGGTTGCCAACTTGGAGATCTATTACCGAGCACTCAACTTTTACCTCCAACAGCAACCATCACTCCTTACCGATCTCCTCCAGGCTTTGACCCCTCGAATCGATGTCAACCGAGTTGTGAAGATGTTTGAGAAGTCAGATAACATTCCTCTGATCAAGCCATTCCTCCTCAATGTCCAGACCCAAAACAAGAAGACCGTCAACAGCGCCATCAACGATCTCCTCATTGAAGAGGAAGACTACAAGACTCTACGAGACTCCGTTGAAAATTATGACAACTATGACCCAGTTGCTCTAGCTCAGCGATTGGAGCGTCACGATTTGGTCTTCTTCCGCCAGATTGCCGCTAACATCTACCGCAAGAACAAGAGATGGGAGAAATCCATTGCGCTTTCCAAGCAAGACAAGCTGTTCAAGGATGCTATTGAGACCTCTGCCTTGTCCGGAAAGCCAGAAGTTGTCGAGGAGTTGCTGAGATACGTAAGTTATTTTCATACTCCTACTTCAATAAAGTTTAGTTCTAATTACCATCTAGTTTGTCGATATTGGCAGCCGCGAGTGTTATGTCGGCATGTTGTATGCTTGTTATGAGCTGATTCCAATTCACGTTGTCATGGAAATTTCATGGCGTCACGGTTTGACTGACTTCACTATGCCATTCATGATCAACTACCTCGCTCAACAGAGCTCTGCCATTGAAACCCTCAAGAAGGACAATGAGGAGCGAAAGTTGCGTGAGAAATCACAGGAGACCGAGGAGAGCAATGCACCCATCCTTGGAGGTGGCCGGTTAATGATCACTGCCGGACCTGCTGGACGACAATCACCGGCTCCTTTCACCAACGGATTTGCTCCACAGCCAACGGGCTTTCAAGGAGGATTCTAAAAAGGGATGGATGGGGGAGAACAGGATGTATTAATGACTTGGGCATTTGGGGGTTGTAACTTTTTGATTTCTCCAGCGCAGGTGAAATTCCTTTAGGGGCTTTGTTTCATATTTCACATGATGTGTAGTAGTAAAACTGCATGCCACGGGGCGTTTTCTGTTTTGTCCTCGCACCTTGAGGGCAAACTTGTAACTGATAGTAACGTTCTCACCTTGCTTTTACTAGATTCTATTAAATTCTTTCCATGTAAATTGCCGAGCGAAAGTTGTTCTAGCACACTCGTCATGATCGTCTATCGTAAGCAATTCAAGGTCATTACTCTAACCCCCCCATTGTCCCAAGTCTGTACCTACCTTGTGTTGCATAGGTAAGCGAGGACCGTTGACCTAATCGTCTAGGACGATTGAGTGAAGACATTGGTCCTGAGTATCTGGGGTAATCATCTATGAACCTCGAGCAGCCTGAACTGGCCTACTAGCTAAGGACTGATCCAGTGTTTTACTAGCCCTGACTGTAAAGGGGGGCGGAGGAGGGGGAACGTTTGACAGGGGTTTAGATATAATTTTAACTCTCATGTTTTTGACTGAGGACTTGTGAAAGAAAGTTAAGTGGAATTGAGGATGTAATTCACAAATGGGGGTTAGCCGGGTGGTGAAGGGTAGTTGAGGAAGAAGCCAGGTTATTAGGAGGAGATATTGTATTTTGGATAAGGGATTGTATAGTAGCTTGCTTGTTTGTCGGTTTGGGCTTTGAAATATGGTTGATCGGTGTTGTAATTATTTTGAAGATTGGGTGGGGGATATATGAGTGATGAGCTTTATTTGGTGGCTTATCTTTGTGTGAGAGATTATCTTTACTTAAGAGATTATCTCTGGTTAATAGGTTACCTGGAGTTGATGGGTTACCTAAAACTTAGGGGGCCATTGCTTTTGAGGTTTTAATTACTTGGTACTAAGTTACTAACTGTTGGTATAAAAGAGGTAGTGGGGATATTCGGAATATTCAGTAATCGGTTGTCTTCTCATTCTGAAGTGTAGCTAGTCTACGAACTTATATAGCCCTCCCAGGTCACGTGAATACAGGGATATTTACTCCAAATATGTTGCAACACTAACTGACCTACAACTTAATCTAGCCTCTAAAAATAGATGCTGGGCTACCTAGCTTATCTGTTGCTGTGTGGCTTGTCTGTCTGTTACTTGACCGACAGAAGCACCTGGCAGAAGTAAGTTTACTTTTATCTTTTATCTTCTAATTATTAACAGGGTAAGCTTATATTTAATATAGTATTACTCTTTAGTCTTGAAATACTGGTTTCGCTACTTTATAGCTGACTCCGAAGTTATGTTAACTATCAAAGACTGGATGGCCTACCGAGTCACGCAAAGGGCAAAAGAAGTGATAGTAAATAGTACCTGCCTCATTCACTTATTGTTCTACCCTTTTGGAACAAGTCTCCTTTATTGTGCTAAGTACCAAGGACAACAATTTTATCCAGAGTAATTACCTTGAAATGCCCAAGATATTTAGTACAACAAGGCAGTTTATTGCCGCGTTTATTGTGTTGGCGCTTAGTTCTCGCGAGAAGGCGGAGCGTTCGGGCCGTCAGGCTTGCCGACAGCCTTGAGCTCAGCAGCGCGTATCTTTTGGAGGGGCCTACTTGTACAATTTGGGAACTGAGAGAAGTAAACAACCCCACTACACCAGATCCATTCGTACAATTGAAGTCCATACCCGCTTCCCAAGGACAGCTCAAGACTCCTGTACATACCTCCTATACTAGTTACTTCAGCTCGGTGCCCTATTGGAACCTCCTCGCGACCTCAAACAACCCAAATTTAATTTCTTGTCGGAAACACCAAAGATGGATATCGATACAGATGATGACGTTCTCAGAACCCTCTCAGAGGGCAATAATATGGACTAGTGAGTTATTAGAATACGCTATCCCATTTCGCAGATACTGACAAGCTTCAGTGAACAATGGCCAGCTCTTCTCTCGCGCCTGACCTCTAGATTGGAAAAGGTGCCGTTCAAGCTCCTATTATATAACAGCATCTAACATACACAAGACAGTAGAATCCGAATTCCCCAACCCCGCCTTCCTCCCCTCCCAACCAACCTCTTCCCACCCGATGCCCTCCTCCCCTCCAGGTCCCCCCTCCTCCACCAAAGCAGAATCCGAATCCCAATCCTCGACCCAACCTGAACCCGCAACCCAAACCACCAACAAGGAGAACAAACCCTCGTCTAGAAAAACACCACACACCAACCTCCTCCCCACCAACGAAGACCTCTTGAAATCCATCATCTCAACCCTCTCCACCCTCTTCGCGAAATACCCCCCGCACACCATCCAAAGACTCGCCGAACTCATCCTGCGTCCCAGACAACACTACAAGACCCTCTCTTCCTACCTCCATGCCGTGGATCGCGTGGTCCATGTTTCCTCAGGCGCCAACACCTTCCCGCTCCCACCAGCGATCCCCGACCCCTCCAGCGTGACGGTGTTATCAAATGGGAATGCAGATCCCTTCGCCGTGTCCTGGACAAATGCTGCTGCGAATGCGCAAGCATCTTTAGGATCAGACGAGAGTCTCGGCGGGGCATTATTAACGCCCATCCCATGGTTGACGAAGAGTGTGAGTGTAAATGGAGGATCACAACACTCAGGAGGCTCACACTCACCGATGGAAAGGGAGGTCAAGACAGAGAGTACAGAGATGATCGAAGGTCCCAATGGACCTGGAGGCATTGAAACGGTCTCTGTATCTGTCAATGGCGTCTCATCTACCACTTCTATACCTCCAACTTCCAGTATCACTAGTGAAAGTAGCGATGTATCGGCCCATTTGAGAGCCGAGGGTGGTGTCACGCAAGGCGAACTCTTGAGACAGGAACAGAGGGCGGGTGTCGTTCCTGCGGCGCAGTTAGTGGGGAATAGAGGGGATTCTGAGGGACTTGGGGAGGAGGATGAGGTTCCTCATGCGAGGGGACCGGAGGAGATTGGGTTGGAGGATACGGGGTTGAGACTTCCTTCTTCGAGTACGGATGTTGTGGGGCCGAGTGTGGGTGTGAGTGTGAGTGCGTGTGGGATTGATGTTGAAGCTGCTGTTGGGAGGAAACTTGAACCCGAACCTGAGAAGGAAAATGAAAAGGAAAGGGAGGGAGAGGATTCTGAGATGAAGGATGAGCCGGAATCTCCTGGGACGTCTAAACGTGAAGCGGGGGATCAGAGTGGAGGGTTGGAGAAGAAGGTTAAGGAGGATGGGGATACGGAGATGATAGTTGATGAGGAAGGGAAGGGCGAGGAAGGGGAGAAGGGGGATGTTGATGTTGTATGATTAAGCTTTACGCTTTTCTCTGGGATATAAATTTTTTACTGGCATAATGAAGAATGAAGAGAGATACTTTTTTGTTCTGATCTGATCTGATCTCGTCTGGTCTTTTGGAGTTTAGGAGTATAGATGGGATTTAGAAATTTGGGAGAAGATAGCTAGTTATAGCTAACTCCTTTCTTCTTGCCCTTGCAGGTTTCTTTTATGTTGTTGTCTCTGTGAATAGTTGAGGATTGAAGCGGAACGTATGTGGGCACGAAATATGTGAATGAGTAACCTATGAGTGGTTTTCCTCGCTAGCTCGGTGGTGTATATGTTGAATGACAATGAATCTTTACCTATTCCCTTCAACCTCTCACCTCTTACTCGAAGCTAGTCCCATGGGATATGGACAAAGAATACTCAAGTACTTAATTAGTACTCAGTGGGGATGGGAGTAGAGGGGAATAAAGCAGAGGAGAGGAGAATATAAGTAGTAAGTCATGTGAGTAGTGTAGAGTGAGTAGAGTAGAGTGAGTAGAGTGAGTAGAGTGAGTAGAGTAGAGTGAGTAGAGTAGAGTGAGTAGAGTAGAGTGTAATTACTTGAAAGTAGGGTTTCAAGTTATACTTGTAGATGGTTGTATTAAAAAAAAAGGGGTATGAAAGGTAAGTATTTCAGATCTGCATACTGATCTGATCAGACCTAAGCTCGCTGTACTGTATTGTATTGTATGTCTCCAATTCCATAAAAAGAGAGAGAAGATTTCGCCCTTATCCCATCCCCCCCGCTATTCAACCCAATCCGTAACCCCTCGAACAGGGGACTGACGAAAACTCCAAAACTCCAATCCCATGCCATTCCCATGCGAAGCAAGCAAAAAGAGAAAAAACATAAATAAACGCTCGTACCTATACCATTCCTATAAACGCCGTAAAACCTCCCAAGCTGCCCCTGAAGAAGGTTTTACAATATAATCTCCCTCGCATCCTTAGGTTGGCTCTCATTCGGACAATACGGACATTTAAATCGACTCCCCTTACTCAATTTCTGCAGACTCTCCTTGGCAACCACATGGCCACACGGCATCATCATCGGGGGATTCGTGTCCGTAGTCTGCTCCTTGCTAACGGGACACACGAAGATAGCGTGAAAGATCATACTTCTCGGTAGTGCGATTTCCACGGGTAACTCGTTCTGCGTCGTCCATTCTGTGCGTTTCTCTTTCACGATAGAAGCCAGTTTTAATAAGGTAGGGAGAGCGATAGCTCCTGCTGTTGCGGCGATGTATAAGGGTGATTCGGCGGATAGACCGAGGAGGGAGCAGAATTCTCGGGTGAAAGATGAGGATACTTCGTCCCAGGCCGTGGAGGTGTCGAAGATTTGGCGGTACGGGGAGGCGAGGAGGTTGGAGCGGTAGGCCATTGCTGCTAGGAGCTTTTGGATGTCTATCATGTGGCGGCTTTGGAATCGGGTGAAGTGGATTCGCGAGTATTGATATGCCCCGCTGAGACCGTTATTCATGTCATCTGGGAGACCGTTGACTTCTGGACCTAGAAATAACCAGACGTATTGTAGTTTGCTCAACTCGAATTCTAGGTTGCTTCCTCGCTTCTCTAGTTCTGACGAGTTTGCGCGCGCCCATTCGATGGCTGGACGGAGGTTTCGGGCTTTTAATTCGTGCAGGATTTTGTACATGGTTGAGAATTGGTCTTGCAGGTCTCGGGATTTGAGGGATGCGAGATCTCCATCGTCTTCTTCGGTGGGGTTTGGTGTGCCAACTGTGGGCTCGGGTTGGGGCGGATTGTCTTGTGCTTCGGAGAGAAAGGTAGAGGCAACTGAGAATTGGCCTTCTCGCAGCATGTGCATAGCGATGGCTCGATTTATGAGGTTGGGATGGGAGGCGAGGGCATCGTAATCGGTGGGTAGGGCCTTGACTGGAAAGTGCTGGGTTTGGGATTAGCATATAAGTAGTTCTAGGTCCATCAGAAGCTTCCATTGTCCATACCTTGTTTAATGCCTTTTCATAGTTTTTGTGACCGCCGTGTATCTTCTTGAGATCTGCGTGGACCTTTTCGAAGCCATTCTTTATAGGATTTTGGAGTTTAGTCAGGGTGATGGAGGCAGAGTTTGGATCTGGGCAGTTTGTTAGCAGAAGATGCAGGTATTGTTCTCGTCTTCTGTCCGAATCCAAATGCGTACCTTGGACTATACACTCCCTCGCCCTCTCCAGCTGTTCGATAATCTTGTCGACATCGGTAATACTCTGCGTCAGATTTGCATCTTTTCGTAAGTTGGTCAGCTCCGAGTAGAGGGCTTCCATGGCGATGGAGATGTGAGGTGCCCCGCCCTGTTTCGAATGGAGGAGATGACCGGTTTGGCGTGGCGCTTCCAAGTTGTACTTTGCTTCACGCTCTCGTCCTGCTCATTCTCTGTTTTCCATCACAGCAATTCGTTGGTATTGTTATTGGTGGCAGAGTATCAGTTTCTAGTTGTTGATGTGTATGGATGAATGTACTATGGTATGGGCACCCGCACCTCAACGTTACCCTCGTTAGGTCACTTTTAGTGGTTCTAGGGCCCGTCACCCCCTGTCGTGACTGATCAAGTGCCCCGGAAGAAGGCGCTCAGCGTTCCACTAGCGTACCACCACACCAATGACAACCCCAGTTCAGGCACTTGTTCCACGCACTGAAGCACTGAAGACCGGGACCATGGCCGGGAAAACCCACATCGCGTCACAAGTCACTTTCAGGAGCTTCCAGCACTTCGACCTCAGTAAATGCCCGAGGTTATTCAAGAAATTCAATCACCTACACAGCCACCCGACTTGGTTTCTTGCTTCTTGGATGGAGACCTCGACATCTTCTTTGTAAAAAGAACCTCCACCTCCCACTCCTCCGTCATGCCGTTCACAGTCTCAACATCCACGGCCTCGTCATTTCACATCAAGGCCAACAACCTGAACTGCCCCAACCAATCTATCGCGAGATGCTGTCACGGCTCCCCCTCGGTTACGACCCGCAGATGCACCACGAGGATCGATTAACTCTCTCGCGAACAGTCTCCCAAAACCAAGCAATTCCCAAGGCAAATGGCAAAGGTTCGAGGTCGCCTGCCATGTCCGATCCAGCTCCAACCTCGCCCGCGAATAGCGTACCGAGGGTGAGGTTGATGAAGCATTTCGTCTTTACCGACCCCGTAGCATTCAGGTTGGTTGCTTCACTATCTTCTAACTTAGGGAAGATATTACATGGTGCTAACCTCTTTCAAGATATCTAGAAGAAGACCCCGCTACCGTGGTCATCGAACGGCACGGGCAACTGAAAGGTTACGAGTTATATATAGTCGAGCAATGGGCATGCTCCCGAATCCACCCAACCTTCAATATAACCACCTACACAGGCGATCCCACACACTCCATTATTGTTGGTATACTGGGCGTCCCATCAGACGAGGAGAAATGGTCGCCCAGACTTCGAGTCTATTTCAAAGCCATTTCACAATTCCATGCCCGACCCAAGGATACCCCTCTGGGTTCCCTCATGGTCACAAATCTCAGCAGCTTCCCCTCTGCTCTGACTGTGATACCCGTTCCCGATGGCGACGTCAAGAAACATAGGGAGGATTTCATCGTCAATGAGAATCTGAAGCGGCTAGGCTGTTCGGGGAGATCAGGAATGAGTCTCTCCCCGCCAGCCTCAGCCACCCAGGCTAAATTCTTTCAATTATATAAAACAAGCGATCGGATACCCTTATATGCGGCCGTTATCGAGCTCGTGAAACTCTGCCAGGTTGCCCTGATGATGTTTGGGAAGTTGGAACAGGAGTATGCGGATGGGTGTCTTTGTGATGTAACCGAGAAGGCTGTGAACGATTGGTGGACCGATATTGGCACCGAATATTACAACATAGAACCCACAGATGGGATTCTCGGGCCTACGACTGTAGCTGCACTATTGGGTATGCTGATGGGAGCTCGAAATCGTCTCAACTACTTTGGCGCCCCAGTATCCAAAGACGTATTTGATGTTTTTAATTTAAAACGAGGGATTGCATATTTTCAAAAGAGTCAAAAGATGGAACGAACGAGAAGGCTGGATCGGCAAACTCTCGCTCGTCTACATCGACTTACTGCCAAAGCAGCAGCAGGAGAAGGCTGGGCTGTCTCAAAAGCGGTTAAATCCACAGTTGCAGAACTCAGTGGCAAAGGTGGAGAAATGGTCATGGGAATGGTTGGTCGAGACAAAGCCGGAATTGGTGATGTCGAAACTGTAGACCTTGATCGTTTTGTAAGCCTGGTGCATGGAGAGAGATCCAAGTGGTTATGGTATGGTAAGGCTAGACGAAATGGTGGAGATCCATTTGGAAAATCAGATTCAGGAACGGGTACTCTGAGTTTCAACAAGGACGAGCAGGGTGGTTATATGTGGTCTCATAGCAAGACTGACGGAAACCCACCCGAAGACGAGCCTGAACCAAAAAAGAAAGAAAAAGACATTCCTGATCCGGTGTATTCCTCTCGACCACCTGGATCAGCAACCAGTATATCGGAAAGTCCAGGCGACCGTGATCCTCAATTACGAAGGACAGTGTTCAAAGGTGTCACGGACAAGATGAGTGATGCAAGGTCTGGATTTGGCCGTATCAAAGATGCGGTTGGCCTTCGTGGACACACCAGCCGCCATTCGAAGGATGATGCTATGGATGGGGAGAATCGGATGTCTGGGTATTTCAGTCCCACCAACTCGACTGGTTTTACTCAACCTACTAGTACTGGTATTCCTACAAGCCCTCAAGCAGTCGGCAAGGCCTTTTCCTGGAAACTTACTCCAGCGGAATACCAGGATGGGCAACCGAAAGATAAATCTATGAGTACGGGTGGGATCATGTCCGGGCGTCCAAAAGAAGCACTGATGGAGAATGATACTCGGCCAGGTGTGCCCTTGGAATCTCCCCCATCAGAGGAAGCCCAGAAGGCGGCCCAGAAAATGGAAGAGATGGATGAACGATGGGCGGAACAAGTGAGAGATATCCGACGAGATCTCATTGATAATGAACCCTCTGTCGCTGGCTCTGTATATGGGGATGGTGATCTCGAAGGCGCGCTTGTAGAAGCAGAGCGCGACCCCGATAGTTTCGAAGTCCTCCTCCGTCGTCGACATAGCATCTCAGTCCCCACCGCTTCCACGAAACTCCGAAATGAAGCATGGTGGCCGAGACAGATGTCTTTCACCGACGCCGAAGAGGCTGTCTTGACGTGGCAGCCGATTGGAGATGATGACGATGGAGCGAACGACGATGATCAGTGGACAGCTTTACAGAAACAAAAGGCCATCGCAGCGGACCAGAGACACCTGTACGAGAAGATCCTCCACCTTCAAGACTCCATCCTCCCCTGGGTCGAGAACAAAGTCCGCTCCGTGGAAGCCTTGGACGAGCAAGCCGCCGACGACCGGGAGCAATTCCAAGCGCTGTACTACCAGCTCAGCGACTCGTACCAGGGTGTCAAGCAGACCTCGCACGACGTTCTGGGCGGGGAGCGGAGCCACGTGAGCGAGGCGGTCAAGGACGTCGAGGTGCTGGGGGCCAAGCTGGAGTATGAGATCAACAGTCTGCTGGAGAAGGTCAAGGATGTGGAGGATGGGGTGGGGTTGTTTGAGCGGCAGGTGGACGAGCTGGAGGCGCGGGCGCGCGAGCTGGAGGTTATGCTTCGTACGGAGAGTTGGGCGCATTATATTGTCAGGACGATTACGGGGATTGGGACGGGGCCGAATATTCTTGCGCCTAGGAGGGAGGGGTGAGGGGAGAAGGTGTATGGATAGAGTAGGGACGTGATGGGGAGGATGGAGAAGAGAGGGTGACTGGACGAGCAAGTATATGATAGCTGGTGGAGTGAGTGAGTGAGCGAGGCGTTTTTTGAACAAAAGAGATACCCCCTTTGAGCATTTTACATTGTGGAATATATATTTTTATTTTCAGTTTGTTTTATTAGCTAGTTAGTTAGCTAGTTAGCTAATTGGTTAGGTGGGAGATGAGGAAGGTGAAATGGAATGGAATGGAATGAATGGATGAGTTCTGTTTTTCCTGAGACCTGGGGAGGCTTTTATGTTTTATTGTTGATTGACAGGGAAACGGAAATATGGAGTATCACAACTTGTTGTGTTTTTACTTAGTGAATGTAAGTTATAAAGAGGTTATTTGAGAGATAGGTGGACTGAGAGATAGGTGGTGGGTTACTTGAAATGTCGTTGTCTCGTGTGATGTGTATGCTACAGTAATATCTAGATATAGTGGGTTATTACTTAAGAGTTGTGTTTCGATCAAATTCTCTTATTGTTAGAGAACTTATTTTCTTGTTTAAATATTGTTTGTCTTATAGTTCTATTTTTGGGGGGGTTAAGAATAGGGTTCTTGATAATAGGGTTTTAGATAATAGAGTTCTTAATAATAGGGTTCTTCTTTTTTTAGAGGAGATGTTTAGAGGGAGGATGTTAAGAAGAGAGGATAAGTTAGATTTATACGAAGTGAGTAGAAGGAAGGGGATGAATGAAAATAGTATAAATAAGAATTAATAATTTAATTAATATAATTAGATTATATTAGAATTAGATTAATAGGTTTCTTAATTAGATTAGATTAATCTAATTAATACTATATAATAAAGTAATTATCCATATAGTCTAGCTCCTTTATCTTCTCTCTCTTTCTTTTAGCCTCTTCTTTAACCTCTCTCTTCTTTATCTCTTCCTCTATATATATACTCTAGGTTTTTAAGCTATATATATACTTAAAAACCTCTCTAGTAAGCTTATTATACTACTTTAGTATAATCAAAGTAGCTTAACTAAAGAGCTACTTACTTATAGCCGATATATGTAGTATCTATAGATACTATCTAGCTAAAATAGATAACATAGAATAGTTAAGTCTATTAACTTTTTACTAACTTAAGAGAATAAATAAGGACTTAATTAGTGTCTAGTTACTTTAAGGTATTTATAAGGCTTATAAAGGTAGTTATTATATATATATTATTATAACGGCGCGAGCTCACAAGGACCGGCAGTAGAGGTATATAGGAGTACGTAGACCGATGGCTGAAAGTGTATAACTACGAGGTCTGATATGAAGGATACAAAAAGATACTGAACCCATAAGGAGGAGTATCAGTAGCTATATACTTTGTCTTCAACCCTTGTCCAAAGGGTTCCAGCGTGTGCCCTGTCCTGGGTACCGGAGAATGTGGGAGAGTTTGGTCAGTAACGTATGCAAAGAGGTCCCGACTCGAGGGGTGGTAAGTTCTTTGTCAAGAGAATTAATTCTGGCTGTCACAATTATAGTATATACTAAATACTTAGTATATAGTCTATTTAATAAATAATAACGAAGTGATATAGGTAGAAGAGGCAGCTCGCTTAGCCCTGTACTCCCTCCCAACGCCACCCCAGATCAACGAGCCGATCGGTCCGACTCGGACTAAATCAAAATTTGATCAGATTTCTTATTAATTTTAATCAGATTAGATTAATGGGTTATTAATCTAATCTAATCTAATCATTGCTCACACTGAATGAAAAGACATTTGTGCGTTGCGATAAGGAGTTTACTTATTTTCTCAAGGAAAAGAAAGTGGGATTCCCTGAAACTTGTTGAGGATTCTTTATAAATTGGTTGTAAGGTTGCCTCTCAGTGTTCTTTAGCTATGTGCCAGGAATGAAGAAGAAGGTGCGAAGCGTGGTCCTCGGATTGAAAATAAGACGGGACAATATTCAATAAGAAGTCGAGAGACGACGATTTTTTGACTTTTGAGAGGGGGGGGGGGTTGATAAGTATAATGTATATGTGCGTTTTTTGGATATTGTGTAGGATTATTTGAGGACTGTTTCGACAGTAAGGGTGTTTTCGACGACAGTAAAAAGGAACCGAATTTTCTTCTTTTTCTTTTCGTTAGAGGATAGCGGGGTTGATGGATATAAATCGAGAGAAAGGGGAATGATGGGTTTGTAAATGTAAAAACTCTATCTTTTGCGAACGCCTAGTCACTTCTATCCTCCCAGTCCTGGAAATGTAGAGTGCAAGAATTAAAGAGAAGTAGATCTCGAGATGTTACGTCAAAAGAGGAGGATAAGCTGTGGAATGTGGTCCCGCGATGAATTTCTAGGTTCGAAGAGGGAGGGAGGGGATTTTGACGTAAGAAGGGAGGTTTTGGTGGATTGCGGGGTACCTGATTACAAGATTACAAGTTCTCGACGTATTTTCGCTTTATAGAAAGGAATAGTAGCTTTGCTGTGCTCCATGTTCGCGTTGTCCCTAGGAGCAGGAAATGATGATTCAAATATAGAAACTTCTGTGGGTGGGGGGGGAGCGAGAGCTTAAAGGGAAAGTTAAGAGGTCCTGGGGTATGCTACTGTTTTTTCCTATATACCGAAGAGCTTCTAAAAGCGAGAAAGATTAAATAGCAACTGGGTTTAAATTCCTTTTTACTAGGTTTTCGGGGTTCTGACTTTAAAGAAGTGCAATAAGAATACATATACAAGTCCACAAGCTGTACAAGTACGTAATAAGCGACTAGGATCAATTTACCCATGCGGCTCTTTCTGATCTTGTTTGAACCTAATAAGTCTTTATAATAATAATTCTAACTTAAGAAGCACTGTATTCAACATGTAAATAATCCTCCTATAAAATTTTTCTTAAGTATAAGTCTTCAGTTCGCCCAATGCGGCTTTATCAATAGTCCGAACAGACACGTTGGCCCTGATCGCACTGGAGGGGGATAAGATGAGCGGTGTAACTACCTTAGGTAGCTCTCTACAAACTCGACCCACCGGTAACTCCGGAGCATATCTACTCTCCTCATCACGAAGATTAAAGCATCTGACCTAAGATTCAATGGCATCGTCAGTCTGCTTGCCCATCAATGACAGGGTCTTCGGTCCAAGAGTCGAGACCCCCTGCCGTGCCTTCGATTTCACTCTCCTTTTCGAAGACATATTTTTCGAATGTCTACCAACCGCCGTCTTCTTTCTACTGCTTCCTTTCCACCTCATAGTTTTAAACAAAGCGCCCGTTTTGTGCTCATTGAGATCGAAATTGCTACTTGGAAAGCTCGTAGGAGGCGCCTTTGTACTCTTTTAGCGTCGTACTAATGCTGACAATTCACAGGCAACTTTAATTGGGATTTTTATTTCACAGCTGGTTCTCCTGATTCTTAGGTCACGGAACACGGTTGTCCAGACAAGTGCATCATTGGCTGCAGACACTCTGGCCATTGTTGGAACTGTTGGAATAGCATGGCTTTCATGTATAGACCACCAACGCTCCCTTCGACCCTCTACTCTGCTCGGTTTATACCTTTCGGCGCTGGTAATTCTCGATATACCAAGAGTCCGGACTCTCTGGCTCATTGGAAACGCAAACGAAGAAGCAGCCGTATTGACCGCGTCATTGGGTTTGAAAGTAGTAACACTTCTGCTTGAGTCTACCGAGAAAAAGTCCAGTGCCGTTGGGGAGAAAATATTATGCGCACCGGAAGAGTATTGCGGAGTTTGGAACCGTACTGCTTTTACCTGGCTATCCACTACTTTCCGCATTGGCTACAGCAAGATTCTTGCTCCGAATGACTTACCTATCCTCGATACCCGACTACAAAGTAGTGTGTTGCGCCAAAATCTCGTGAAGACTTGGGCAAAGTGCAAGTACCTCTGCCAGATCATGTAGTAATCACCCAACTGACTACCCAAATCTATCTATAGATGATCATCGGGCACGGCATAGTCTCCTCAGAGCATCTTTTCACGCCAATATTCTTTCATTCTTATCTGCAATTCCACCCCGATTGTGCAAGTCCGTCTTCATCCTTGCGCAACCACTCTTGATCAATATTACAGTCTCATACGTGGGAGAAGCTACCGCCGATATCAGCTTTGGGAGAGGACTCATAGGTGCGTGGGCTCTAGTGTTTCTCGGTATTGCGGTAAGATTTGATTGGCGTTTGGTATGACCCCAAAATTGCTAACATCTAAGCAGTGCTCAACGGCGTTGTCCACTTACCAGGTCTCGCGGTTCGTGACAAGGGTAAAAGGGGGACTCATCGGACTAATATATCAGGAAACCATGAATGCAAGGACACTTGATCTAGGGGAAACAACCCCAGTGGCCCTAATGGGTACCGATGTTGAGCGTATCGCCTTTAACTTTCTGCAAATCCACGAAGCTTGGGCCTCGATTATTGAAATTGCCGTGGCTATCTGGCTTTTGGAACAACAAGTCTTCTTAGCCTGCCTGGCACCAGTATTTGTAATCCTTAGTAGGTTGTTTCTTTAGTCCTCACTAAGTACCGGCTAAACATAATTATGCAGTTTCCATTGGTGTCAATGGGCCAATTTCTCATCATGCAAAAAATGCGCAATTGGCTTGGATCGAAAAGGTTCAAGCGCGACTACGAATCACCTCAAGCATGCTCGACGACATGAAGGCGATAAAAATGCTCGGACTCTCTGCATTAGTGGCTGAGATGATTGAGAAATTGAGATATCTTGAGATACAAACATCTAAGGCATATCGCAAGCTGCTTGTTTGGAATGTCCTTCTGTGTAAGAAACTACTCCTCCATCCTTGATAGCAACTGATCTTACTTATCATGTATAGCTGAATGTCCCAAGAACATAGCACCCTTGGTCACTTTTGCTGTTAACCTGATCATTGCGCTCTATTGGAAGAAGGGGTCACTTCTGACCGCTCAAGCGTTTACTTCTATCGCCCTGATTAATCTTCTCACGAATCCAGTCATTCAACTCATTCAGATCATGCCACAGTTACTACAATGTGTCACCAGCTTTGAGAGAATTCAGGCGTATTGTAACCGCCGGGAGGATGAACCTTCTCCCCCCGAGAGCAATGAAATTACACTGCCCCCCCTTTTTACTGGATCATCAGTCAGTCTCCACCCTCTACCTCAAACAATGTCAGATTTGAATGAAAATTGTCAAGAGCACAATATTACCCTAGAAAAGGCTAGTTTTACGTGGGAGCACTCAAGGACACCGTTTCTGAAGGACATCGAGCTGAAGATACCAAAAGGTAGCATCACCGCTATTATAGGAGTCGTTGGTAGTGGCAAGAGTATGCTGTTGGAGAGCATACTGGGCGAAACAATTTGTAGTCTTGGTACCGTGTCAAAGTGTGCCTCTGTTGCTTACTGCTCCCAGCAACCATGGCTAGAAAATGGCACAATTCAAAGTAATATTATTGGAGTCTCGCAGCATGATGCGAAATGGTATAATACAGTCAACAAAAGTTGTGGCCTAGAGGCAGATTTGAAGGCTTTGGAAGGAGGTGACAAAACCGTTGTTGGAAGCAAGGGCTTGAATCTCAGTGGTGGCCAAAAGCACAGAATTGTGAGTGAGCCTTCAGGTTTCTTGGGACTTATTGATTAATATTCATGTCCTGCAGGCTCTCGCGCGTGCTGTGTACTCGCGTAAGGAGTTGCTTCTGCTTGATGATGTTTTCAGTGGCATGGATGCCCACACCGTAGATCTCGTTTCGCGGCGACTACTGGGGAATGGTGGTTTACTCCGAAAACGCGGCACAACAGTTGTATTGGCAACCCACAGTCGTAGGTCTTCCGAACCATCACAAAATCCTTGTTACTATGCTAACTATCCAGAAAAACTCATGAGCTCTGCTGATACCATTGTGGCTCTTGAGGCTGGCAGGATTGTCCAAACTGGAATTCCGCAAGATTTCCTAATTCACAAAGCTTATTTTGATAATCATGGTTTACATCTTCAAGACCAAGATCCTATCGAAACAATTGCCAGAGTCGAAAGTGTTGTACCTGAGTCCTTCCACTCGGAGCCCCATATTATAGAGGAAATTCATGACAAGTCTGAGATGTGGCGTAAAAACGGCGATTGGTCGGTTTATAGTTACTACTTTGCCAGTTCCAGCTATGAAATAGTCATCATGTTTCTTCTTAGTATGGCTGTTTGGGTCTTTTGCACGGAATTTGCAAGTAAGTATTCCAGGCACCTCTTGGCTATACCGAGAAGCTGACAAGTTCAAATTAATAGCTGTATGGCTCAAATGGTGGTCGGAAGCCAATAAAACCGAACCAAACAAGGATGCGGGATTTTATGTAGGAATATACGCTTTTTTGAGTATTTTCGGAGTGGTAGCAGTGGCTGTTTCATGCTGGTAATTGTCTCTTAACTCGACCTACTTCTCATTATTGATAACTCTAGGATTGGCATTGTCAAAATTATATCCAACTCGGCCCTCAGTCTGCACTCTGCTCTTCTCGCAAGCACTGTGAGGTATAGGCAGCAACTGTGACAAGCTTCAAGACTTTACTGATTAAACTGTAGGGCTCCTTTGCGGTTCTTTTCTTCTACAGACACGGGTACTCTGACGAACAGATTCAGGTAAGCTTTGACATTCCATTACTTGTTCTTCTTCAATAATTCTTTACCGAAAATTAAACTGGGGAAAGGATGCTAATGCAGAGATCATTGATAGCCAAGACATGGAACTTATTGACATGAATCTTCCTATCGTCATGATAAACTATGTCTCGAGTGAGTCGCAATATTTGTTCCCGTCCTCAAATAGATGTCTTTTACTAAAAATTCTAGCCGCTTTATCTGTCATAGCCAAGGCAATAATTATCGTTGTGTTTTCTCAATACTTGGCTACAATGGCCCCGTTCGTCGTGGCACTTTTGTATGTGCTGCAATCGTTCTACCTGCAGACCTCTCGTCAGGTTCGCCTGCTCGAAATCGAGGCCAAAGCCCCGATATATACACACTTCATTGAGTCTGTGGGTGGTGCAGCTACCATTCGCGCCTTTGGGTGGAAGTCGCAATATCAAGAACGCAATTATGGTTTCATTGATCAAGCGCAACGACCAGCCTATCTACAATATTGCATTCAAAGCTGGCTCGGCTTTGTACTAGACATAGTTGTTACAATCATTGCAGTTGTTTTGGTAGCTGTTGTTGTGACATGGAAGAATAAGTTCAGCGCTGGGAACGTTGGTGTGTCGCTGGTCATGGTCATGTCGTTCAGCTCTGATCTGATGAGGATGATCAAAACATGGACAATGATGGAGTCTAGTATTGGGGCCGTAGCACGAATCAAGCGATTCGTCGCTGAAACGGAATCGGAAGAAAGAAGTGGCTGCACGACCAAGGTGGCGGAGAACTGGCCGGCAGAAGGTAACGTTGACTTCAAAGGCCTGGTTGCTGCCCACTCCTCAAATGCGGAACCAGTGCTCAGGGGAATTTCATTCTCCATAAAACAATCAGAGCACATAGCGCTGTGTGGGCGTTCTGGATCTGGCAAGACTGTGAGTCTAGCCATTTCAGGGAATTCGTGAGCTAACAACTTGAATAGTCTACCATTTTGGCACTACTGCAGATGATTGAGACCCGAGGAGGCCAAACCACCATTGATGGCGTTGATATTTCTACCATGTCTTGCACTGATGTTCGATCCCGCCTTAACGTCGTTCCCCAGGATCCACTTCTGATGCCCGGAACCATCCGCTTGAATATTGACCCTTTCGGGAAAGCTTCAGACGAAAACATTATTCGTGCTTTGGAACGCATCCAGCTCTGGGGAATCATATCGGAAAAGGGCGGCTTGGGCAAGGAGATAGACACGTCCATGTGGTCAGTAGGTCAGAAACAACTATTGTGTCTTGCACGAGCCATGGTGAGAAACAGCAAAGTATTGATACTTGATGAAGCTATGAGCAGGTAAGCTGTAGCAAGTCGTAGGATGCAAGTTCATGAACGCCGGAATTAACCTAAAAATAGTGTGGATAGCGAGACGGAAGCCTTAATGCAGGATATCATCGATACAACCTTCAAAGAGTGTACAGTTATTGCGGTTATGCATCGCCTTGCGCATGTCGCTCAATATGACAAGGTTGCATTATTGGACAACGGCCACTTGATGGAATTCGACACGCCGAAGACCCTGCTGGGTCAAAACTCGAGGTTTGCTAGCTTGTACCTAACTGGTGCTGCCTAAGTTTTACGGCAATTTGAGGGGACGCCTTCAATGCATCAGAGGAACATGTATTCGACATCTAATACATTGATATCAATTTTGGTACACTTCGTTTATGGACGGAGAGGCCAGTTTCTCCACGGGCATAAACATATATAGACAATGAAAAGAAGAGCGCTGTTCCCACCAACTCCTTTACTGAGCTGCTCTTTTCACGTCTAATGATATAGGGAGAGTAATCAAGTTATTCATGGGGAGTTTACGAACAGTCAAATAAAAAAGGGTACCTATTTGTAGGTAAATCCAAATTGTTGGATGGAGTTACTGGCAGATTTTCAGGTTATGCACCAGAGCGATAGGTGGAAATATGACGAAGATCAACTTTAATTTGTGTTAGCAGTACCTTTGAAGGTGCCTAGCTAACTGGCTTACTTAAACCTCTTCTTTTGGACCCTACTCACCACATGAACCATTTCCAGCCCCTAAAATCACCCTTGCATGTACAAACAAGTTTGCTAGAGAATTGCTGGCTTACCTTACAGTTACTCACCTATTTGCCACTATGCTTACTCTGTTTCGGTTGTTTGTAGTCTCAAGTTGCCGGTTTGTAGAGCGATTGCGCGCGAGAATTCTGTCAAGTTTTACTCTTCAAATGTACATCACCTCTATATATTGCTTAAGCTATCCTAGATGAAACTCATTGCTTAGGAACCTTTAGAGACATATGCAGACTTTTGGGTATTATCTGCAAAGACATGTGGGTCTACACCTAAAGAAAAGCTAGTTCTTTGTATACCTACATGAGAACTATAAAGTCTTAGACAATGGACTACTTTTGTAATTACGATAAAGATTCTATATTTATCATCTTTCAAACGCTTTTGTTGAACTATTGGCTTTTGTCGCGCCATATTTTTCATCTGTTTCAAAAGGCAGGTTAGAATTCGCTTATTCAAAATAAGTAAATGACGTTGCTGAAATTTGGCAGTGAATTTGCAAAAGGAAACGCAAAGACTTTTATTTGCTCCCACATTTCCTTAGCAGAACACGCTCTACCTTCTGGCACATTACATCAGCACACACCCCGTTCTAAAGTCGGACTACCTCCCTATCAAAGTCGGTCAGCCCCCCTCACTACCAAAGTCAGACTACGCGCGATGGCGATAGCGGAGTCAATACCTCAGCTTGAAAATGTGCCTTTCGAGGTAAGTTATACTGTTCCGGATTCTTAGAGCACCTGTCCATCTTCTCGTTGTCTTGGGACGAAGTGTCAATCAGTTCTAGGATGTTTGAAGATGTAAACTGACTCCAAGCTCCACACAGGTCTGCATAAAAATAATGATCGACCTTGATTCCAAATCACTTCTCGCTTTAATCCATGCCTCGCCACACTGCAGAAGCATCTACCTCGTTGAGCGGCAACGAATGCGCAGCACAATCGACGCACAACACCTTCGTATCGCAGTGTTGGCGAACACTATTGCAAAGAAGCCGGCACATCCAGAGCTCGGATACCATATCAACCTCTATTCTCATACATACAACGAAATTGAACGCGGTTGTCGATCCTTCTGGCGAGGCGAGGTGCTTGATTCTGTACAACGTCAAATCTCTACCTTTGCCGATCTGAAGGAGATGGCTCACATACAAGAAACGATCGAACAATTGAACCTGGGCTTTCAGATCTGGCTCAAACAGGATAAGGGTATGGCATCTTGGACGGATTTGCGAGCACAGAGAGCTTTTTACGCACACGAGATCTTCATGATACTATTTAGAGAAAAGGTGATCGTAAATGCTCGCTCTACCACCGTGACAAGCGAGTATATCTTGAGGCGACCTGCTTGGATCATTGGACTCCCAGTTAGACCGTATCCGACCCCAGAGAGGGAGAGGCTACGATCGGTACTTTGTAACTGGTAATGCTCTCTCTAAGTCCCCACTTATCTTTCAAGCTGGAGAGTTGAGTCCCCATCCAACCTACTTCCTCCTTTCTTAAACTTGTTCACTCCTCATTTATCTATGACGGACTTTCGAGGGTTGAATGCTGACTCCGTGGTTGTACAGGTTGGGACTCGGGGATGTGGAATTGGTCGCAAACTATGTTAAAGTTTGCTATGAAAGGCTAGTTCCAAAGATTGGAGGATACCTGGAACAAAATCCAGATAAGAAGGAATCAGACGATAGGAGTATGTAAAGTATCAAACATAAGAAATGGAGCGCGGTCGCTAATGTTCTGTAGTACTGCTGGTGAGCCAGTCTTTTCGGAACTATGTGGCCGTTGCTGGCCTAAGACTTTTACCTCAAGTTATAAATTGCACGGAGGGCGATTGTAAGCTCTATCCTTTGATAGAACTACTCCGAAGTTTTACTGGAATATGGAGTAGGTAGGGTTCATGAAGCACGGCACCGGATGCGGTTCAGTTTTCAATTACAGATCCTGTTGTATCATAGTCCGGCAACATGTAAATGCTTGGAATGAGAGAGAGTCAAGGGAGAAAATATCAATAGCAAAGTGACAAGATGAACTTTGCGCCCTCAAAGTGTATCCCTTGAGTACTTTACAGATCTCTCCCATGGGTTCAAACGAGTCTTACACGGGTTTATCTTTCGATGTCTTCAGTTTCTGCGTTCTAAACACTTTCCATATTCTCCTTTTAGGTCTCCAAACCCTGGGCAAGAAGTGATTTCACTACATTCCAACAGCATTTTTGGACCAGAATGCTATCCTCTACAGAATTTATATCTGGACCAAAATGCCAAAAGAAGCCTCACATAGTGGCGTGGTGTCACTATTTAGAATCCCCCCACATCTTTCAATGCGAGCCCTCAATCTTCAAAGTTATATAACCGGGCCTTTATTGAGTCACGAGTTATTCTTTTATAGGGGTTCCTATAGTTGATAAGTCCAGAATCTTCCACTTCCCTTTTATCTATCTTATTTGGTTTTACAAGACTATCCTCTCAAATTCCGCGATGCATTGCAAAACAGCTTTTCATACCAGCCCCTGTCTACATGTAACTCTGTCTGTATCTAGCTGCAGGCACTTACTTTTCAACAGCGAGTTGCTCGATATTCGAAAACTTGGAATGACGAATAGAGTGTGGTATTTGTTTTGAAAATCTGGTTTTGCGATCTTCTCTTCGGCTCTTATTATTCCTTTTCCACCTCGGGATCTGTATTTCCGGTTTCAGTCGTCGCAGCTAGAAAAATCACTACGCATACTTCAGAGTATAGAAACAATCTCTCCAAGGTCAATATCCATTGAAGTTGTACTTAGATGTATTGCTAAGAAAACGAAAAACGCACTGTGATTGATCGTATTACTGTGGGAGTTCGGTAGTATTCTCCCGGTCCCCTTTTTACACCAATACCCACTACAAGTCACCCTTTGTAAAATTCTATTATATATCCACGCTAATTACTTACTACGTTCTTTTGGTGACGCATCTTTAGGTTTTGGTTATCCTTAGAACGCCTAATTCAATATATTATCCATTTTTTCTGTTGTTTTATTTCGTATAGTTAGGTATCCCAAAAACATTAAATTTCGCCTTTTTTTGGTGTAATATGGTGTTTTTCCGACTCCACCTATCTTTGACCTAAGATAACGTATTAAATGATATCTCTATATTATTTCGATTATAGAAGACTACTGGCTAAGTTATCTAAATAGTCTGAATACTGTGTTTCAAATGGTCTTTGTACCTAAAGTAAACTTATTCCAGGGGGTAAAGATAGGGTCGGGCGAATAGCTGCGAACCCCACCTGTATTCATGCTTAATTCGGTCGATTGTTCTTTTACAAGTATACGTACGCCAAGATTATTTTACAAATACCTATGAATCACGGTTAGTGGAAATTATTCATTGTGTTTGTTGTTCAAATATTTGTCATTGTCTGTCCTGCTACTCTTTTGCTATCTTATTTGATGGATTTGAACCTTCTTAACTTACTCTCCTTGCAAACCACCAATTTTAAAACTTGATCCAACATGAGTTCCCAAGAACATGGGCTTCCAGACGAGGAAAACCGACTTGAGATCGGGGTCTCAGCAGCAATTGATTCAAATGCCACAGAGAAAATTGCCCAGGGAGTTCAAGTTACGAAACAAACACCGTCAGCATATTGCAACGAGAAGAACCAATCGGAAACAAACAGCATACGAGCAATCGAATCCTGGAAAACTGCTGTAGCAATTCAGGTTACAGTACAAACGCCATCGACAGCTACCTTTGAACTAGGTGCCGATGCGAAGAACCAATGTGTAACCACCAGCTCGACATCAGTTAATTCTGAGAAATTTGCCTGGGTGGTTCATGATATAGAGCAAACACAACAAACAGAAACATCTGAGAACATTCTAGATGGCGGTTATGGTGTATGCAACCTATCTTTCTTTGCTTTCTGATCTTGATTCTTGATTCACGATAAATGCATGCTAACTTGTTGCAGTGGATTTGTGTCGCGTGTGTATTCTTGATCAATGCGCACACATGGGGGTTAAACAGTGTACGTATTGCAAGGTGGTAGGGACTCGTGATTAATAGACGTGAAGCTGCTAGGAAAGTATCGTGAAACCTGAAGATTGACTCTATCTGCACGATTGGGAATCTTGGCTAACTCTTCCCCAGGCCTACGGTGTTTTTCTTGCCCATTATATGGAAGCCAATACTTTCCCAGGCGCGTCCTCTCTTCAATATGGCTTTGTCGGTGGTCTTTCATTTTCAACTAGTTTTAGTATAGCCCCGCTGGCCACAATTGTAATTCGTAGGTTCGGCACAAAAGTCGCACTTTGTATTGGAATCGCTTTGGAAGCAATAGGATTGCTAGGAGCGTCTTGGGCAACTGAGATATGGCATCTATTTTTGACTCAAGGCACGTATTCTATGGATTCTTCTGCCTTATTTCTAGTTGTTACGGACAACTTTGTTTTATCCTATTGCCCTCTTGCTTCTTTGGAAATACTCGTAAAACTGATAGTACTGACCCTGATGTTTTCCTTAGGTCTCGCCTTTGGATTCGGCGTGGGCTTCCTATTCACGACAAGTGTTACGATTATACCCCAATGGTTCCACAAGAAATGCTCTTTCGCAAACGGCATTGCAGCAGGAGGAAGTGGTTTCGGCGAGCTGATCTACTGCTTTGCGACCAATTGTATAATCCAATCTTTTGGGTTGAGGTGGACTTTCCGAATTCCTGCGATGGTAACATTTGCAGTCAACCTTATTTCCACCTTGCTTCTAAAAGATGTATTGCTTTCTTCCCCTCGATAATTTATAGCTAACTTTCAAGTAGCGCAACAAACATATCGGCACGGTTCACGCCCCCTTTGATATCGCTCTTCTCAAACGACCTCAAGTTTTACTGGTCCTTGGATGGGGATTTTTCAGTATACTAGGCTTCACAGTCCTCCTGTTCTCGCTACCAAGTTATGCCAGAAGCATAGGGCTGTCTGCGAGACAAGGTTCGTTTATTGGAGCAATGTTGAATCTTGGTCAAGGCAAGTCTAATAAAAGTTGAAGGAATACAAAATACCAGATCTGAAATAACTTATAGGCATCGGTCGTCCATTAGTGGGCTACTTCAGTGATGCATTCGGTAGAATTAACATGGCTGGAACTTGTACCTTTGTTACTGGGTTGTTCTGCTTCGTCATTGTAAGTCAAATCCCCCGAAACCAGAAATACTTCACTTTTGATCCAAATATCTAACGCTCCCCAGTGGATGTTCGCAAAAACCTACGGAGTGCTGCTCTTCTTCGCTTTAACAATTGGAACCGTGTTAGGAACGTGTGTCTCTCAATTTTCCCCCATCTGGAAGATCATAAAACTCACACACATCTCCTGACCAATTTCTGGGCAACTATAGGCCCTGTCGCCACCGAAGTTGTCGGACTCCAAATCATACCCTCCGTCCTCTCCATCGTTTGGCTCTCTCTCGTTCTCCCCTGTACATTCGCGGAACCAATCGCTCTCCAACTGCGCGCGACATCTGGAAACATATTCATATATGTACTTGTCTTTACGGGCTGTACATATTTTGGGGCATCTCTTTGTATGTGGTGGCTGAGGGCTTTGAGAATTATGGAGGAGAAGATGCTTGTTGTTTCACCTGAGGAAAACGGGGGGGGATTGAGTGAGGACTTCAGCGTTGGAGTCAGGAGGACAGATACCATGAGTACGATGGAAAAGTTTGGAGGTTTGTGGGTTTGGGAGAGAGTTTGAGGCTTTAGGCAGGGTGAGTATGAGGTTAATGGGGGTGACTTGAGGTTGGAAAAAAAGAAGTGGTGAGTGAAAAAGTGGCTTTGGTGGCCCTGGTGGCTTCCTCGAAAGACTACATGGATTTCAATCTGTTCGGTATTGAAATTTGAGACTTGCAACATATAAAGGTCTTACCATAGTTCCATCAGCGTTTTACCGACTAAGAAGTTTAATTTCTCCTTTAGTTGACGTGGCTCTTATCATGCTTTTCCGATCGGGACGTTCTTATGACGGTTTAGCCTTGAGCCAAATCATGCTATGAAGTGCTACCGCCTATAAAAATTTGGCAGTCCAGAGTACGCACTACAGAAGCCGAAGACACGCGTATCTTGATTTACATAAACGTAAACGATTGTTTCTAACGGCCGTTTAATTCCTTTATAATAGATATATTGTATCTAGCACCAATCGCAGGGAAATATTAGGGTCAGTTACAAGTTAAGAATATAATCTTCCTCCCTATCACAGTTAGCTCTCTAAAGTAATAACTAGAATATATATATATAACGATTGCGAGAGGGAAATTGGTAGAAAGGATGATTGGCTTTGTGTATCTCTAAATCCTCTTGCTTTAACTGGGATGAAGAAGAGCTTTTCCTCTATCAATTGGTGTGCGATGCAATTTGTAGGTAACCTACTTAAACGATGTGCAACAAAATATGCATGCCGATCCAAAAGAGGAAATAGAGGGGTAGCCGTCACGTGGATGGCTTCAATTGCCGGGACCGGTAGTAAGGTAATTAGAGTACTAGTGGCTTACTTCACATAGAGTCGCTTACTCACAAATACTTAAATAAAGAGGATTTGTGTGCCAATTCTCCCATCTTGCTAGGATGAATCTGCTCTATTCCACTGGCTAGACCGCTGAAGGGTCACTTTTGTTAATTTTATTTGCTCAGAGAAGAAGAAAAACATAGAGTGAGGATGCACGCGTTAACGAGTATAAAGTATTTGGGGGCAAAAGCCTCACAGATAAGCTAGTAGTGGAGTTGAAAGTTGCTTCATGTTTGGGGGCCAAAATAGGTTATGAGTCAGCTTTTAATAAAGATCTTATCAGGTTACACAAGCTAGACGCGACTTGAAGATTTCGTGGTGAGATTTCGGTCGCGATATTCCTTCCATTCCTCCAAACTCAAGCCCTGACGATACCAGCCATGACGAAACCTAATTGCCGGCCCACGGCACAGAGGAAAAGGAAATTCGAACCCGATGACATGTATCCAACCATTCTTCCCAGTCTGGGTCGCCCATCGGCTCCTAGTGAACTGTGCAGTCGCTGTGCAAAGATCGACATAGATACATTGATCTCAAAAACGCATCAAAGTTGTGTTGGGAAATCAGCGGAGAACCTAAGCCCAATTAAGGATTGGAAGATTGATTCATGCCAATTTTGCAGCTTGCTATATTCGACGATAGACAAGAGTGTGCGGGAATCTTCCACAATACCCCTTAGGACATTCTCTTCAAACAAAATGAACGATAAAACGTGGAGCTCATTGGGGAAAAACATGCTGCTGGCCGGCTATACTGAAAAATATATCGAGTCGGAGCCTGTGGACATCCCTGGAAGATATATCATTCCTCAAACTGAGGGCACCACTGGTCCGGTCAAGTTGATTAAGGAAACGATTGATAGCTTTGACATCGTCAAGTCATGGATCAACCTTTGCCAGCGTAAACATACAAGAAATTGCTCAATCCCGATAAAGAACCGATCCTCCATTCCTGGTTTGAGATTGATCGATTGCGACACTAGAACAGTTGTTTTGGCGGGGTTCCAGCTCTATGTAGCTCTAAGCTACGTCTGGGGCCCCCCTGAAAACGCCGCACACGAAGACTTGAATAAACTGCCAAAAATGTTGCCAGCCACAATCGAGGACGCCATAACAGTGACGAGAAGACTGGGTTATCGATATCTTTGGATTGATAGATATTGTATTTTTCAGAATGATGAGAAAATGAAAGCGGATCAGGTGGGGAAAATGGATGTCGTCTATCGGAATGCAGAACTTACAATCATTGCTGCCGCTGGCGAGGATCCAAATTACGGTCTTCCTGGTGTTGGTGAACGTAAAAGAGAGTCTCAATATTTAACCGCCTGCGCACAGATTGGAAAGAATTTTTTCATATCTACCGATGCATGGCCAAAAGGGGCAATTGCAAACTCCAAATGGAAGACAAGAGCCTGGACTTATCAAGAGGCTTTGTTATCCCGAAGACGGCTTGTGTTTGCGAAGCAACAAATGTACTTCGAGTGTTATGGGATGTATTGCTGCGAATCTATCGACCTCTCGCCAAAGAGTCGACATAGGAAAGATATGCAAGCTTTCAAGAACGAGTTCTTCTCAAAAGATAGAGTGGGACTATTTCCGAAAGGAGTTGGGGTGACCACCGACGACGTTGTGTTTCGAATTGAAGAGTATTCGAAACTTAACCTCACAGAGCCTTCGGATATTTTGAAAGGAATGTTAGGCATCTTTAATGCCTTTCGAAATAACCATCTTCGGATCTGCCACTGTGCTGGCATACCAATCTTACCATCGTTGCGTCAAAAAAAGCCGATTGAAGGGTGGGCGCAATCCATAGGACTTTTCAGAGGGCTGTTCTGGGACTTGAAAACCCGATCGGAAAGACGAGATGGATTCCCTAGCTGGTCTTGGACTGGGTGGTTTGGTCCCGTGAAATGGGGTGGATTTGATGAACCTTGGGTACCGATTGATGTTGACCATGATATCGAAGTGAGAGTCGAGCTTACTGACAAACGAATACTATCATTGAAGGCCTTCCAAGCTTTGCACTCCCAGTCGGGTCTTTATACACAGCTTTCAAACACCCTTCATATTACGGGATGGACTGTAAAGGCTAAGATAGTTCATTGCAGGCACGAAACAGGCAAAGATAAGTACAAAGTCAGACTCGAAGTAAAGGATGGTGGCTATTTGCACTGGCCGTTCCAATCCGCGTCGAAAGGAAGATTCTCCCAAGGGAAATCTTGCAAAGGCATTATTTTAGGGCACCAAAAAGGCCACCCTGAAAAGCGGCCTGCTATTCTAGTATGTACAAAGATTGGCAAAAGCATGGAGCGGATTGGCGTTGGTTGGGTCGATCGAAGATGGTATTTCAGATATGACAAAGATGGGATTTTGGAGGGAAAGGAAAACACTTTGGGGCCTTTGGACTTGGAAAAAACATGGGAGGATATCCAAATAGCATAGGTTGAACAGAAAAATTAAATTGCGCTTTGAGACTAAAACTTGGTTCAAGGTACTCAACTATTAGTCTATTGGACTTTGGTATACCAAGGATAGTTTCAGACAAGCTCACCACAAGCGACATCGTTGGATTGTGTGGACTGTCTCCAAATCTTCTTGATGCTAATGCCAACAAATGGGGGTTTGAAATTCTCTCATTTGCTCTCCAACCACAATATTATACAAAATAGAATCATGTTTATACTCGCTTAATACCTCTTTGGTTTATACCACTTCTAGAAAGCGAAACTGAGCCCAAGGCAGGTACTTATGTAGTTTAGGCTCTGAGTATTGTATGTGATATTGACTGACAAGTTAATAGTCACTATTGAAACTTTGCTAAGTGACAATTTGTTCAGTTGTACGTATGTAAGCAATGAATATCGTTTGAGGCCAAATGAAATCATCTCTTAGTCTTCGATGTCCCAAAGACCAAATGAGTTGTCACGGGAACCCATCACGTGTTGCTCTTCAGAGCCAGTGCTATTTTATTTTATGGTTAGGTTCGTAACCCCAGTACTGAATCTCACCACCTCACTCCACTTTTCATCAACGGCAAAACAGAGTCCATCCAATTCCTACACATAATAAGGTCAAAGGTAATGACTTATACGTGTTAGTCTTCTTATCTTTCTGATTGAGGAGACTCATATCACTGAATTTTAGGCCTGGCTGACAAAAAACGCCCAACCAGATACGTTTCTATCTTACTGTACTGTACATTCTCCATTTCTTCATCCCTGTTATTTCCCGAAGCTGCCGAAATAAGTCTCCGATATTTCCTTCTACCTCGTAATCTGTAACATTCATCCTTCCGAGTCAGTGTGAGCAAGGAGGGATATCCATGTGCAACACACACCTTTTCATTACCACAATGTTGTTAAGTAGGTATATTTCGGGCAAACTGTTTTCTTCTTGGATTCTTTTCTTATCTTTTATATACGCCAAGATCCCATGTATGCGAGGGTTCAGCAGGGTGGACCCACCTTCTCATCGACTTTTCTCCTAACTTGAAGAAAATTCCGTACGTACGGAGTACGGAATAATAGAAATTCTCGTCATAGCTTTAAAATTCCTAGGCAAACCCCCATTCACAGTCATATCCACGCGGGGTTTCTTATCTTGTCGGTACGGCGCGAGGGCTATCTTTTGGCCCGCGTACCGAGATCCACTCTGGAAAGGTGGGCAGCGTTGGGTTGTACCACTTGTTTGGTGTTCATCGCAATGTATTGAATTCTTATTACTCTTCTGTTTGAAGAAAAGTCTTCATCCTGCATTGCAAGTACCTGAGAGTAGTGTTTCCACTTCAGGTACCAATGTCGTGTATGAGCAGCAGTAGAATACACTATCAAAGCACACATGTTATGTTTGAATTCGGGGAAAGGCTCCCACACAGTAACCTTATACGAGGAATATCAGCCCTATCAAGTTTCATTCGAAATTCTCTGTGTTTGTAAGCTGGTCAAGTTCCCCTTTCCTAGGCTCCCCTCAACGGTTTCCCCATATTTTCTCTCTTTTACTCGTCACTATGGACTCTGTCATTATCGCGGGCAGACCCCACACAAATGCTAACCATCGAAGGGCGCGAAAGAGCGGTGTTTTGATAAGAAATCGGAGCATTCTCAATCCTCTTGAGAGCATAAAAACTATAGGTTTCCCAGTGGAAAATGCTTTTGATCAGCAAGTAGCGTCTCTTCTCTCTATTTCTCGCCATCCTACCGAAGAAGTTGTTGATATCTTGTTTCAAACATGCATCTTCTCTCTGTTGCAGCCAGCCTTGCCGGCCTGATCTCCATAATTGCTGCTTCTCCCTTACATCATGATCCTCGATCCGACCACATTCGATTTCACCTTCCTAAACGAGCCGTGAATCTTGACTCACTTCACAATATTCACATTGAGTATTTGAAGCCAGATTTTCTCGGGGAGCTTCAGATGCACTATGGAGATTGTGATTCTACAGATACCGAGAGCATGCGCCATTTTATTGGACGTACAGAAATTCGATCCGAATCTCGCCCTGAACGCTTTGTTTGGATCGTTCCAGCAAATGCCAAAAATGGAGGCTGTCTTCACGCAATTTCCGGTCTCCAAGTCGTCGGTAGATCCGAGCCAATTACCTTGGAAGCAGCTCCCTTGAAAAAACGTGAATCTATCGCAGATGTCGCTGATACATCTGGACCTTGGTACGCACTATGCACTATGCACTTCGCAACTTAACTTGACTTTCTCTAATATGAGGCAGGTTTGATGGAGTTGCTTATATGAAGTCTAAGACGAATACCAATTCTTTCGTTGCTGCTGCCAAGAACAAGAGTAAGTCTTATGTTCCACTTGAAATCACAAACTTCGCTAAAAGAAATTCCTAGCAATCGCAATTGTCGGAGGTGGTATGTCCGGACTCATGACCAGTCTCCTGTTACAATCCGTAGGAATCGAGAATTGGGAAATCATGGAGTCAAGCCAGCGTGTGGGAGGGTAAGCTTACGGTTCCCTGAGTTTTACAGGCCAGGTTACGAATATTCGCTGACGCCTCTAGACGTATTCGTACAAAGTATCTCAACGGCACCAAACCCGAGGATTACCAATATCAAGAAATGGGCCCTATGAGATGTAAGTATTTCAGCCTTGATTACAGTGACAATGACGCGTCGCTAATTGCAACAAGTCCCTGTCAGTGTCACCTACCCTGAGACAAATGATACCCTTGAAATACGAGATCACCAAATGGTCTTTCAGCTAGGCGCCGCCTTGAATGAATTGAACGAAAACAAGTCCGAATTAGCTGTGAACTTCATTCCATGGATTCAAAGTGGGAAGAAGTATGCAACTCCTCGTTATCTCAATTGTTTCTATGCTAAAACCAACTCAGTCTTCCAGCAAACTCAAACCGCGTCCGTCTTCCTGATGGAACAATTCCAAGCTCTGCACAGATTGCAGCAAACTCAACTCTCAGAGGTGCTGCCCAAACTTCTTCAAATTCAACTGAACAAGCAATTGCATCAGCTGCCCTCGAGGAGTTTGAGGCCATGGATGTGGAGAAGATGAGAGCGATTGGCTTGAACGTCTACAAAGCGCACAAGCAAGCTGAAGAGGATGGTCTATTTGATTTCTCAGTCGCTGGTTATCTACGCTACGTACAAGGGTAAGCTGGTTTCTTTTTGGCACGGAAATCATGCGTGCTAACATTCTTCAGTATTTCCCTCAATGTCACAGACTTCTTAGGAGGAGCCGATTCCTCACCATTGTGGGATTACGACACTCTCTACTTTGCTGCGTAAGTAAAACTCCGATCGTGATATTTAACAGTGTTAATGCGTCACAGTACCACGTGGAAAACCATTGACAAAGGTCTTGAATCTCTTCCAAGAGCATTCATGCCCCATGTCCAAAATAAAACCACATTTGGACGTTTCGTCTCTGGTCTTGAGTACAAGAAAGACACAGGCAAGATTGCAGTGAACTGGCGTGATGCTGCCCACAAATTGGATATGACTCCTCAAAGCAAAGAGTTCGACTATGCCATTGTCGCTGTTCCATTCTCCAAGGTCAGAGTCTGGAAGATGCCTCGTAAGTTCACTTTCCTATTTAAACTTGCCTGATGAGATACTTATTTATAACAGCATACTCCTCCCTCCTTTCCCGTGCGATTTCAACCATGAACTACCAGCCATCATGTAAGATCGCACTACACTACAAGACACGCTTCTGGGAACATCTCGACAAACCCATCTTCGGAGGTTGCGGTACAACAGATATTGCCGGTCAAGGGTCAGTTTGTTATCCTGCTTACAAAATCAACTCTACTGGTCCAGGTGTCATTCTCGCTTCCTACACATCAGGGGCAGCCTGTGTCAGTGTCGGTTCCCAGAGCACTGCCGACCACGTCGCTATGATCCAACGTGCTATGGTGGAAGTCCACGGCCCAATTGCCGCCGAGCAATGGACTGGAAATTTTGAGCGCCAAATTTGGGAACAGGATGAGCATCAAGCAGGTGCTTGGGCCAGTCCATTAGTCGGTCAACAAGACCTGTATCTCCCAGCTTATTACCAGACTGAGTTCAAGACGATCTTTATTGGAGAGCATACTAGTTATACTCATGCCTGGATCTTTTCTGCTCTGGATAGTGCTGTCAGAGGTACTACTCAAATTTTGCTGGATATGGGCTTGGTGGATGAGGCTAAAGAGGTTGTTGAGACTTGGATGGGTAGATGGATTACCTTGTAATCTGGCCATAAAATTTCATTCTCAAACAATTAATATATCATATACACATATTGAGCAAATATCTTCAGCTCGTTTGACGAGTCAGAAATGTGAGAAGGAACGTCGTCTCTCGCGAGGAAAAAGGGGGGTTGGGGAGGCTCGCTTCCCGGAGCACGCAATAAAATTCCCCGATCACGATGGGGCAAATATTATATACTCTGCGGGGATCCAGTGCTTGGTATATTTTCTCTGATGAAAGCCTATTGCAACTTCACACTGTCTCTTAGTAACCAAGCGTATGCTTCCAATTGCCCGCCCCCTTGGCCCTCTCCTTATCTTTAGTACAACCAAGGCCCTGACCAGATGTCAGTATTGAGCAATACTTTACGAGATTGCTTTTCCTCTCACACTTACCTTTCATCATTCCATTCTGTACAATAGGAATATGGGTACTATGTCTGGGAATTCCCAAAACACTGTCATGAATAATATCCATCGCTACCTGAGCATCCTTCTCTCGAATCACAAGTCTATTTAAGCCAGTTAGCGAAGGTCCCCAAACAGTTTCTTGCCATAACTCACGATATATTAATTTCACTGGCCCCTTGACCAATAAGATATATATTCACACCCCCAGCGGCAAGTTTTGAGAATATTTGACCTATTTCAGTATCAACATCGCCTTTGTTGGAGTGATTAGAAAGAGTTCGGAAATCTCCTACCAGCAATCCCCACCATGTTCCTCATTTTGTGCCCAATAACACTAACTATTGTCATCTCGCTTAAGACCTCAACTTTCCCGCACTTTCCCAAACTCTTGATCAACCTGTTTGTATTTGCACTATCACTCCCGTCGAGCGATGAAATGGCCAAACTGACTGATTGCTCACTGCTTGTGATTAAATCGGCCACAACATCCAATTCATCTAATTTCCTAAACACCTGCGCTAGAAATCCATGTGATTTGATTTGTCGATTTGATTGTACATTGACAAGTACGATAGAGTCTTTTGTTGTGAGCGCGGTTGGTGCTCTCCGGCTTTGAGATGCACCATAATACCCATTTGCACTCATGAAAGAGGCTATTGCGGCGTCTGACAGGGTTGTATTGGGGCTTGAGTCTTCAGAAGTAGGCGTGCTTCCACCCGACCGTGAAGGGTAAATAATTGTGCCTGGTCCCTCCGGATTTCGCACGTTTTTGATCCGAAGGGGGATGTTCGCATTTCGAATTTGTTCCATCGTAAAAGGATGGATGACCTAATATTCATTAGCACTTTCTTTGTTGTCACAGTCGTGATCCTCACTTCACTCCCATAATAAGTGAGCTCACTCGCCTCCTCCAACGTCACTGTTGCTAGTAGTCTTGCTGACGGAATTTTTCTCGGATCAGCAGTAAATATCCCATCTACCTCTTTCCAAATCTGGAGTTCAGATGCCAGAGTTCCAACTGAGCACATTGCTGCGCAGAGATCCGAGTATCCGCGCCCCACGGATTGTAAAAGTGAGGTTGGCATCATTCCAAAGAATCCTGTTACCACTGGCACACTGTCTCCGCATTCTTCCAAACGCCTTCCCATTTCGCTGGACAGTGAGTCAAAGAATCGAGGCCCTAGATCTGCGAAGGCGAGGCTTTGGGTGTGTAAATCAGGTCCGTAAGATGTGGAGACAAGATCAGAAAGTGTGATGAGTGTTGCTTCTATCCCCTGTGCTGTGTCAGAATAGTCCATAATTTGTAACAAGGCAATGCTCACTCTACTTCTCAGCGAAGCTACAACAACCCTACAAGCGAGTTTTTCTCCCGTAGCGACGATTCTATCTTTCGATCGATCGGAAAGCTCACCTATTGTCTGTATACGTGTCAATTTATGTCTCTCAAACAAATGGGGATTCCAAAAAACCTGAGCAGCAATAAGAAACCCCCTAACCCCTTCACAATCCTCTCGTATCTCTTTCTCCAACACGTCAAAAATAATACTTCTCTCTTCATGATCTTTCTCACTTCTTAACTCCCTCGCAATAATCAAATGAGCATCTCTTATATTGTCAATTGCAGTATCCAACTTCTCAAATCCTTGCTTAGCAAGCTCTAAGGCGCAGCTAATGGCTTCAAGTAACACACTGGTCGTTCCCAGTTTCTTTGAAGTTCCTGATATTGCCGAGCATACAACCGCTACCCTGTTGTCCTTCAAATATTGAGGTATAATTTCCCCCGTTATTGTTGGAAGGAGTTTTCCTACACTTGTACCACCGTATTTTTGGATGATCCAGGGTTTTGGGGATTGTAGGAGAGGCATTGCGTGTATAAATTTGCAAATCTCAACAGAAAAAATTGTCCTTACACTCTACAGGAATTATGGATAGAACAAGTACTTATTTAGTGTTACGCGTTGTTTTTGTGGGGGTACGTGAGGAGTTAATTCTGGAGATGCGAGTAACGGGTGACTTCGGGATTCGGGGTGCTGGCCGGGGTTTGGAGTCTCCAAAATTGGGGGATTTGAAACAGGACTGAAATGATTAGTTGTGTTTGTTTCGCATATTATATGCGCTAATGGGATGATTTTAGATAGATTCCGGGCTTCTCCGGTGATTAGCTCTATGGTGTGCAAGACTTGGAAGACTTGACATTGGGAAGACTCTCGCCAAGCTTTCAGACCACCTTCAGAAAGAATGATAGCTGTTTACAAGTGAAGAGAGAGTGGGAATGAATCATCAATGAAACTTGTTCTATGGTATTAATTCATCAAGGTCTAAAACTATACAAGAAGAAGCTCAGAAATTCCATTCCCCTCGCTCTCACCAACCAGATTCCACCTCGCCAAATACACTATTCGTTACAGACTCTGCAGCACCTTCATCCCTAACTAATGGGTCACCTTCATATAATCTCGGATTCCTTTCTCTCAGGTGAGTTTTTATCAATGGGCCAAGAACTTCAAACTCTAATAAGAAACCATCATGGCCCTCAGGTGAAGGAATCATGACCAGACTTGCTTCCGGAAGTACTTTTACAAGGACTTCTTGTTGTTCTGGCGTGAAAAGAACATCTGATGCGATACCCACCACGAGTGATTTTGAAGGTGCTTTACTGAGGACCTTTGTTAATGCTTCCTGTTCCGAAAGGGGCCTTGACAGGTTATTTTCTTCGATGCGATCTCTTGTGATGTCATGTTGGTCCATTTTTCGAGTTCTAACAAGGAGTATCACTGTGTTAGTAGAAGCTACATGTACCAAGATACAGAAAGAGGGACATACAGGTGTATGAAGCAATTTGCATCAAATCGATTTACGAATTTCTGTCCTTGATAGTGAAGGTAACTTTGTGCTGTGAACTTTGGTTTTTCGTCCTTTCTCCTGCCGTCAACTGTTATAGCTTTTGTTCCTCTGTCCATAGCAGGTCCTCTCCCGAATCTCGCACCGAAAGAGGGAGAGGAGCGATAAGTGAGCATTGCCACCATTCTTGCAGCTGCGAGACCGGATGCTGGCTGGGTTTCTGGTGTCGGAACGTAGTAACCGTCCTTGAAAGCTGGATCTGCGAATACACATTGTCTCTGGGCTTCCGCCTGCGAGAAGTTGATCAGCAAGATGTTGGAAGACCAGAAGCAAGGGGATGTGAAGAGCGAGACAAATAACTGGCAGAAAAGATATTGCCACTTACCCAGGAGATTCCCCACGCATCGTGGTCGACTGAAGTTGATATAGGAACTATTGCCTGTACGTATCGCCTTGGTGTACACAGCGGCCATTCAAGCGTAGCCATTCCACCCATAGAGCCCCCTACCACTGCAGCAACTCTCGTAACTCCCAAAGCATCCAAGACAAACTTATTCAACCTTAAATCACAATCGTCAGCGACAACAGTTGAATCGTGAGAACAAACTAAGACTACGTACCGAACATCGTCCCGAATAGTAGTTTGCGGAAACGCTGGCCCGTAGGCTCTTCCCGTATCCGGGTTGATACTAAGCGACGAGGTACTTCCATACGGTGAACCCAAAACATTTGCACAAAACACGAAATATCGCGAGGTGTCGAATGCCTTCCCATTTCCCAGCAGTGGACCCCACCAATCCGAGATATCACTACTCCCTGACAGTGCGTGGCAGACGACAAGACAGTTGTCTCCAGATGAATTCAATTTGCCCCATGTTTTGTACGCGACTGTCACATCTTTGAGAACGACACCAGATTCGAGCTCGAAGGAATTTAGGAAGGCGAATCTTTGCTCTTTGACGAAGCTATGATATTGATTGGTGATTGCTGGGGTGTAATTGAGATCTTGTTCTATTAGCATCGTATTTATCGAAATCTCCATATGAACATACTCATTTTGTTTATCCACGCTGTAAGTTTGTGATGGTGATTTCTGAGACACAGAAAACAGTGTGCTCTAATGATTTCGAGGGGAAATCATCTCAACCAAAACCTCATACCCCCCTCCCAATTTAGTGTTTATCCTGGGATTAGTATAACGTATCTGTTATCTCCTCTGAAATCTCGGTGTTTGGTGCAAAGCACGTGAGAATAATGGTACTCAACCTTTTCTGCCAGGTTCACAAAGTCTCATTGCGTGGGGTGATTTCTCAAACCCCGAAGGAATTGACTGGACAGGACCCCGCGATTTAAGTGGAGATCCTTAACACCTATTAGACTACTGAGGTAGTAATAAAGTGGTCTCTCTCGTCAGTATACATCTCTAGAGTTATCAATATTCCCTCTACAGCCATGACTCAAAGACAGAAAACCGTCAAAATAGCCGCCGTGCAGGCATCACCAGTATCATTCAATCTTCCCGGAAGTCTTAAAAAGCTCCAGCATTCCACAGCAGAAGCTGCATCACAAGGCGCCGAGTTGGTAGCATTCCCAGAAGGCTTCTTATCTGCGTATCCATGGAGGTATGCATTCGATGCGACGGTTGGATTTCGTGAACCCCGAGGTATTTCTCTAATGTTTAGGGTTTGATAACTCAATCATGATGTGTGACTGACTTAAGACAGGACGAGAATGGTTTGCAAAGTACCACGAATCTTCAATCGCCATCCCATCTCCGGAGTTCGATATCCTGCTAGAATGCGCGAAAGAAAATGGTGTCACTCTGTCTGTTGGGGTTATTGAGAAGGACTTACGTGGAACTCTATACTGTACTATGGTTCTTATTGGGAAAGATGGAACACTTCTCCATAAACACCGTAAGGTAAGTCCCCAACACTACCTTGACAAATACCAAATACCAACTGACCTAGTTAATCCCCACCGGAGCCGAAAGACTTGTATGGGGACGAGGAGCCGGCGATTCATTACAGGTAACCGATGTGGGTTTTGGAAGAATCGGAGGATTGATATGTTGGGAGAATTACATGCCAGCTGCCAGACTTGCATTATACCAATTGGGAATCGAGTAGGCATCAGAACTATTTCCTGTTAAGAATATGACTGAATTTGATAGAATCTATATCGCGCCAAATGCGGACGATCTAACCACTTGGACAGCAAGCATGCAGCATATTGCTAAAGAAGGTCGATGCTTCGTTATCTCCGTGAATCAATTCAACAAGGTCACCCCTGATTTTGTCCCTCTCGCAATGACAATGGCTAACTTGATATCAACAGGTCTCCGATTTTCCTGACGATTATCCGCCATTTGCCGAAGGAAGTACTGATCGTAGCCCCTCTGGCCATACCTGGGAGAAGAGTGATATCTTGAACCATGGCGGATCGTGTGTTATTGGGCCTTTGGGTACTTTTATTGTGGAACCTGTTTTCAATAAGGAAGAGGTTTTGTATGCTACCTTACAGCTTTCTGATCTGGTGGAAGCAAGAGTAAGTCTGCAGTCATGCTTGATGGGTTTAGAACAGTGACTTACTGTGATCGTAGATGGATTTTGACCCTGTTGGAAGTTACTCAAGGCCCGATGTTTTGTAAGTAACCTACACCCCCGCACTCCCGACACGGCTTTTAACAGTCCCAGTACCCTAAATGTGGACAAGAAGTCCGCCGTCAACGTAGCATTTAAAGAATAAGTGTTAAGAGACGAGGGATTGAATGAATTGAAAAATAAGAATGGAGGGAGACGGGAAAAAATAGACAGAAACTGCTTGCATTTAGTAAGGAAACATTAAATACGGCAGCCTCAACAGGAGAAATGAAATAAACCCCATAATGCAGGTGCCCTCCGTATCCTCTGTACACCTGCCAAAAACTCTCCTCAGCAATCTCCTTAAATTGCTTGAGAAAAAAAACTTGCCATCTAGTGTACCACACATTCTGGAAGCCGATTTGCCGATGCGTGCTCTCTCGAATCCAAACTCCTGTTCATAGCAGACGAAGAAAATGCGTAATACAAAACACATGGGCAGCAGAACTAAATTTATCCACCACATAACATTTTCCACCGCACAAGAGAACAGTGGGACATGAAACAACAGATTCCTTCAGACCCTTCAGACTTCATCCCCTTAGAAAATACCAATACTCAACTCAAGAAAAACACCAAGCCAATAGATAAGGAATCTCACAAGCCAATCCACCCCATCAAACTTAATGCAGACGTACATACGAAATGTGGGGGATCATCTCATCGAAATCCCGGGGAAATACAAAATTACCACCACGGGATTTGAGTACTCATGTACCCCTCGCAGTCTTGGAGCTGCATCAACTCGGTATTTGGGTGGGAATCCTTATCTTTGCAACATTTCTGTGGACTTGCTCACTCGGAAAGGTATTCGGTAATTGCCAACATGAAACGACAGAGAAAGAGGAGTATATAACTCCACTTAGAGCTCGAAAATTGGGAGTGATTTACCAAGTCCTCGTTCTCGACATCCTCTTAACAACCCACATTTCGAAGAGAAAAAAGACATCTACATATTTTCAATATGCCAGCGTCGGGATCCCTAAGGGGAATAACAAAGTACTATCCCCTCTCATGTTTCCCTTATATAAGAACTAACGCTTGTCCCCATAGACAGCCGGAATTTGAGACCCTTCAACTGCACGCAGGACAGGAGCCTGATCCAGTCAATGGCTCGCGCGCCGTTCCCCTCTTCCAAACTTGTTCCTACAACTTCACAGATGCAGCAGATGGAGCTTCGAAGTTCGCTTGGGAGAAGGATGGCTATGTTTACACGAGGATGGGAAACCCGACGATTTCGGTTTTGGAAACGAGGTTAACGATGTTGGAGGGGGGTGTGGGGGCCGTCGCTACAGCTTCGGGTCATGCTGCACAATTTATGGCCATTACTTCTGTGATGGAGTCGGGGTATAATTTCGTCAGTACGAGTTGGTTATATGGAGGGACCTACAACCAGTTCAAGGTTTATCTCAAGAAGTTCAATATCCACGTGAAATGGGTTGAGGGACAAAGTGAGTTCCTTCAATGTTCCTTGCAGAAAAACAAAGGTGCTAATTACCTTGTAGATCCCGCTGATATTGCTGCCGCAATCGATGACAAAACAAGAGCTGTCTATATCGAGACGATTGGGAACCCAAAACATAACGTTCCCGATATCGCCGCAATTGCTAAAGTGGCACATGATGCTGGAATACCTTTGATTTGCGATAATACCTTCGGCATGGGTGGATATGTGCAGAGACCATTCTCGTTGGGAGCGGATATCATTACACATAGTGTGACCAAATGGATTGGAGGTAAGTAATTCCGTTCCATGTTCTTTTTATTCCAAGATCCGCATTGAGAACGACATGTTCTAACTTGGTTCTTCCAGGACATGGAACATCCATGGGAGGGATCGTGATTGACGGTGGAAAGTTCGACTGGTCCAAGAGCGGAAAATTCCCCGGCTTCACCGAAGAGGCAGACGGATACCATGGCATGAAGTTCTGGGACGCATATGGATATAAAGCCCTCTCGGCCAAACTTCGAATGGACGCTATGCGTGATCTCGGACCATGTATGAGTCCCTTCAACGCCTGGTTGTTCCTCATGGGCCTCGAAACGCTCAGCTTGCGTGGAGAAAGGCATTGCAAGAATGCTCTCACTTTCGCAGAATGGCTCGAAGCACATCCTCTTGTCAATTGGGTGCTGTATCCGGGGCTCAAGTCGCATCCCGATCACGAATACGCGACGAAGGAGTTGAAGAATGGATATGGTGGCGTTTTAACATTTGGAGTGGCCGGAAACATCGACGAGGTGTCCGCCGTAGTTGATAATTTGAAGCTTTGCAGTCATCTCGCCAATGTTGGCGATGCAAAGACGTTGATTATCCACCCTTGGAGGACGACCCATCAACAATTACCGGACGAGGAAAAGATACAGGCTGGTGTGACGCCTGATCTTATTCGCGTGAGCTTGGGGCTGGAACATATCGATGATATTATTCACGATTTCCAGCAAGCATTTGATGGAGCCGGATTGAAGGCGACGCGAAAAGTTATCGAGGGATGAAATCGTGGAGATTTTCTCGTTTCCACACCACAGCTGGTATCCACCTCAGGAGATAACGTTAACGTGACTGGTGATATTATGTTTGCGTTCCTTTTCTTGTAAAACAAACCAAATTTCTTTACATTTTTTACGAATTAGGAATTCTTTAGACATATGGTAAACATACACTCACATATTCCAATAATCTTAAAGTTATGTTTGATCACGTGGTAGTCAGGTTATTTCAAATCCCGACGGGGTTTGAAAATGAAATTGAAAAGTTCAAGGAAAGACTCATACGACTTCACGCGTCATCTTAGGTGCATTTTGTCGAGTTCAGTAAGCTTACATATCTTTTCAATTCTCCATATTAAATTTCGCGTTTGGAATCACTTTTTAACCCTTTCCATTCCTTTTCACAACTGTTTTTAAAGGTTGACCTTCAACACCAGAACCTCATACCTACCCCTACCCCTCGGCTGAATCCAGCCACCGACTTATTCAGCCCACTGCAACACACCACATATTTGCGCATATATCCTCACCTGATCATTCCCTGCCGCCAAACTTTCGTGCCCCTATATTTCAATACAGGGGTTGCGAGAGGAGTTGTACAATTCCTTATCTTCAAATTTTCTCCTCGGTTACGAGCATTTGTAGCCTTGCAGCTTATATCAGATGTATGCTTCCCCATGGTCTTCATCAACCCCTCCTCTCACTTCGCTCTTTCATAGTATACACTCTTTCCTAGTAGAGAAACATGGATTTCAGCATCCCAGTCCACATGGGCCCAGCCGATTCATTATTTATGGACTTGGTTGACCTAGATCTTGATAGGACTCGAACAAGCAACGCACACACTTCGAGCTCGGCAGCAAAACCAGTCAGAAAGAAGTTCGCTGTTCCACCGGTAAAATTAGCTTGTCTGGAATGTCGTGCCTCCAGAACTCGATGCGATGGCAAGACGGAGTGCACAAGTGTTCGTGCAGCCTTTCCCTCTTTTTTTTACAATTTCTAATCTTAATACAGTGCACAACGAAGGGTAAAACATGTGTCTATACTCAAAGTCGACGTGGCGGCTCTCGGATTCGAAAAAGGCGGGGTTCCTTGTCTGCCAAGGATCCAAAAGATCTGAATCTTGACAATAGCGATTTCAACCACGTGCCTTTGTCAATTCTACCAGAAATAACGCAGGGTGATTTTGCTTCTGGTTCTGTGCGAAAGTCGCCGCTCACTGACTTCGGTCTCATAGCCTCGTTTTCAGAACCGTTATCATTGGTGGCTCCAGGAGGTGGCTTGAAGCAGTACGTAGATTTCTGTTCGGTTCTCGAACCCCTCTTTGTAGAGGGTAATTTCAATCGCCCGGCGTATAAATTAACAGATCGTAATGAGAGCAGTTGCTCACCCACCTTGGGGAAACTTGAAGGAATTGTCCGAAGAATATTTCTTATTCTGCACCTTCTCAGACAAGAGAACAATTTCTCCACACCCTCCTGGGTATTTTGACAAGCCATAGGGCGAAGAAAAAAATAAGCCCTTTTGTTGTATGCACTGACTTCTATCTTTTAATTCCGTAAATTTTGTCGTTCGATTTTTCTTCTTCCTTATAAAACGCTTCAAGGGCGCCTTCTATCCTCGCCTCTCTCGGGTCATGATACGTTGAAGACTTGATGGGCGATTTTCAATCTTGCATGAGCATCAGCTCTGAGTCCTCGTTCTAATTTGTTATACTAGGCTCGACTTGTCTTTTGAAGATACGGATTTCATGTTTGATGCAATATTCAATACGCAGCTTGAGCCTCAAGATAGTGGTTATGAGACTTCAGATCACCCTGCTACGTCTTCCGATATCGACCAACCACTCGCTGCCATTCGAGTATACCCCAACGATCAGGAAATGTACGTCTGTATCAAGATATATTTATTTCAGCGCTAACATATGGATAGTCTTGGGGCATATTACACCTACATCCATCCATATTTTCCCGTCCTACCACCACCGGAAACCCACCAAGTTGTTGACAATCCAGAACTCGGCACGCGACGAGCACCAGATGCGTTCTTCAACAGTCAAAGTGCCCCTGATTTCGAACCATCAACCCCCTTGAGTCTTGCAATATCAGCCACTCTTGCTCTAATTCCCCACCCAGATGATCCAGACCCTTCAGGAACCAGTTCCGTACATCTCCGTCGCGAGCAAGCTCAAGCATTTGCACAATCCGCATTCGAAAGTATCGAAATCGAATCCGAGTTAATAGATTCCACCACGCAACCCTCCGAAGCTTTAAGCAGCGATCCAAATCCTTTAAATCGAAATCCTTTCCACGCCCAAAATCCGATTGAAAATGAAAGCATTATTGCGTTACTTTTACTCAGTAGCTATGAGTATGCTCAACGTGGAAATATTGCCAAGATGAGGAATCGAGCTGGTCAAGCTTTGAATGCTGCGATTGCTTTGGGGTTGCATTTGAGGGTTGACGATGATGAATATTATGCTGAGGCTAATCGAAGAGTTTGGTGGATGACGGTATGTGGTAGACTTGATTGCTTTCGATGTGTGCAAGCTTTGACTGAATTTAGTATATTACTGCATGTCAGGGTTCGATTCTTAGCAATTCTGTAAGTTCAGATTTTATCTCACTCGGCCCCCTGCTTAAGCGAAGTGAATTGTGGGGGACAGTTGGTCCAATTGTGCTGTGGTTATCTAATATTAGTCTGCTAACACAGTCAACAGCCACCACCGGTTCTCCTCTACGATCCACGATTTACTACGCCCGGTCCCTGTTTTTCAGCGGACCCATCGGTAACTATCCCTTTCCTCTGTAAATGTCTTTCGTAAAGACTAACCAATATTTTTATAGGCATGGACAGTGTTTCTAGAAGCTCAACAAGTAATAGTATCAGCAACTCAATTTGTCATCGACCTAGACGTCGCCATGAAAACTCAATCAACAACTACAGCAATATGGGACCGAATGCTCGAACTAGAAGGCATCATCGAACCCCTCGTTCTTAAAGCCGATACTTGGTCTTTAGAATCATCTCCCCCTCTGGCCCTCGATTGTTCAGAACTCAAAGTGTCGCAATCATTGAGGGGGATCGCGAGGATAAAATTAAATAGGTGTGTAGAACGCGCGATGACGAGTTGAAGCTAATATGAAAATCAGTGCGAGAATAAAGTTACATCGCTACTGCGCATTCCTCGATATCCCCGTCTTCACCAAAAAGCACTGTGACCTAAAACCCGCCAGTACCATCGAACCAAAAGCCCCGACACCAAATTGCGCCTGCTCTAACTCACTAAGCCAAATCAACTCCGCCGTATCCATATCCCTCGCTTCTTCCCCCTCCACATCAAACTCCAACTCCAACACGCCAACAGGACTTACCCAAACAAGCCCGCAATCACAGCACTCCCACTCCCAAAACACCACCCCAACACAACCCCTCCTCCCCTTCACCTCCCACTTCTCAGCAAAAATCTGTCTCAAATCCTCCCTCAACATCGCCCGTTCCTTCGCTTCCCTACCCTATCCCCAAGCAATCCGCTCCAACGACCCAATGTCATTTTTCATGCCCACCGCCAAGGACGAGAGGTTACCCAGGACGATACCAGTTTTCGCTTGTTGTGCTATGCAAGCTAGTTATGCGATGATCATGCTCTGCTTCAAGACTCGGGCTATGGGATTTGTGCCTGGCGAGGGGTCGCCGGTGGATGGGTCGGGTGGAAATGGGGCTGCAGGGAGGTTGTTGGCACAACTTGGGGAGGGGATTGGGTTTATTCTGGATGCGTTGGGGAATTATGGGAGGGCTTATGAGGGGTTGGGTGGGATGAGAGGTTGGTTTACTCTCCTTCCCTATCAGGTTCTTTGCTGTCTCGAAATTTTTCGATGGGAAGTGCTGACCTGTTTCTTTACACAGATCAAATACAGTTGGCGGCCGAGTCGGTGAGGAGTATTAATATTAATAAGGAAACGCTGGAATGAAGGCCTATCTCTGGACTTGATGGAATGTACAGGTTTCACTTGGTTTTGGGGGTTTGTACTTTGTAGAAATTTTGTTTGACGTGGTTTAAAGGAATTGTTACCCTCAGCTCACGTAGTGTCGTAGGATATGGAGACCTGGAGTTAAAAGCATAACTAGGATCGAATGACATCTCAACTATCAAACTATGATTTCAAACACAGGGTTGACAGTTATTCGCATTTTCTCAAATTCGGGACACGTCGAATGCTCCAAGACTTCATGTCAGGTCGACCGAAATACGAAATGACTCTCGGAATGTGAGATCTTGGAATAGAGGTCCCTAACAATGTTGCAAGCAGCCGATATACAATTCCAGAACACACCCCCCGCGATTCGATTAAGTTGACTACTCTGAGCGTCATAGCTATATAACAGGTATACTTTAAGCGTCTTTACTAAGATAACTTTATTGTATTATGTTAGACTAAATAGCTATTATAAAATAAGACACTAGAGCAATAATCTAATAGGAAAGAGGTCTAGAAGCTATAACTAAGCTATATACTACTTAATTTCTTAGGGTATTATAGTTTTATAAGGCTTTCTAGCGTTCACAACCTATTAAATAGCGAACATTCACGAATATTAGGTTAATATTTATTATTTATATTTATAGCAAAAGTATTATTTCTAAATATATTCGTAGAGTCTCTTATTTATACGAATAGAGTTGTGTTCTCGCATAATACTACCTGAATAGGCTACAGGCTTGGCACCCGCACCCAACCCCTCGATTTACCAGCTGGTATCAACCTCCATATTCAGGACACAACACCAAAATTACCCCTTTGAGTCGACCTGAAACTATAACGACCGTATCTGCGTATCTGCGTGTCTGCGACAATCTCACCTCATCCTCCAGCGCTCCCGTGTTAGTTCCGACGCTGACTGCCTGACCGCGATTGCTCGTCAGCCTCAATCTCTATCAAAGAGGTACCTCTACAACTGCAAATCTTTTCTGATTCAACGTCTTCAATACGCGTGTGATCCCCAAGACTTCCTCTCACATATCACTTCAGGTCGCCACAGCTATTTCGACTGCCCTTCGTTCTCGCACGAATCCTCTCGCACGAAAACCAATTGATCGCCACGGCCCACCCGAAGAGCGTAGGCATTTCCACGCAGGAGTTTCTGCACGCCGAGTATTGTAAACTGCTTCACAACTTCACAAGGCAGCAGACAAAGCTCAAACCTTCACCGATAGGCCACACTTGATGCTGTACTCGGTCTTGGGCTTGTATGAAACCGGGGCGGAATGGGGCGTGGGGCAAACACCTAGTGATTGAAGGAGCCGCTTAAAACGGAGAAGGAAGTTGTACTTGCGGCTTGGGTGGAACTGGATTGCATGCATCGATATGAAAGGCTGCGATTCGTTCGCATTTCTGACATAAACTAGAGGCCACCCAGGTGCAGACCCGACCACCGCATAGCCAACTTGGAATGGACATCCTGCAGCGCAACACAAGTTTTGCCTACCAAGAACCCACCCACCTTCTACCTTGCATCATCATCAGCCTGAGTACTTCCTAGGATCGGATCACAATCACTCACTTGGAGTCATTCCAGGTCGATTTGTACTGCACTGCGGATTTTTATGTTCACTGTCTAACTCTGCTTTTTTTTACACGCCCCTTTTTGTCGCTTCCTACTCTTACTTTCCACAGCAGATATCCTCTCTTTTCTGTTGCCTAGTTCCCTCCTATGCTTGCATACAAATCTCGTCGCCTGATTTCTGTGTATCCATGAGGATTACACTCATCATTCCTTTCGCTCTTGCTCCAAGAATCTGCGCCCTGCAATGGCGGCGGCACTACTATCCCAAAATGCCTCCCTTCGTGGTATCATGGCCTCCAGCACTTCTATCGCTTCCGTCTTCAGCTGCTGCAAAGGGCACAGTAACCAAACACTAACTAAACATGGGATAACGCCAAGGTCAAAGACAAAACCTTTTAGGAAGTTTGTATGTGATATCAGCTTGCGGGAGAGCGAGAGAATTGCATGGACTGTTGGATATCTGTCTTCGTCATCATCGTACCCATACGATGGCTTGCGCTCCCCCGTCTGGTTGGGTGAGAATCGTCCACTAGCGAGCAAATCTGCTGCAAGTGCTTGGATATGAAGAATAACTGCCGACACGAAAAGACTTTCTCCAGGCGGGCTCATGGCATAATTCAAAATGGGCGAGAAAGCATCGTGCCAATGCGCAAGTTCATAAGTAAAACTTGAGGAATTTTCCAACACCCCGCAAGCCTCGTACCACCGTTTTAGTTTCAAAGAGAATGTTTCTTCATCCGACCTTTCATCCGAATTCCACGTCCCATCCAGAGAACTCGGTGGTTTGGCCACATTCGTTATTCGCCATGCTATGTCCTCGAAATACACTCTCGCCTCGGCAATGGTTGCGAACCCTCTTGGTATTTCGAGATGCTCTTGTCCAAAAAGAAGGTTGAATATTCGATTGTTTCCTGTTTGGCCTTCCGTTCTCATACTCGTGAGCGTGAAAGAAGGTCTGTCCAGTCGCATGAATGCTGTAAGCAACTCATCGTCGATTGCCGCTCTACCTCGAATTCCCAAGGCCGTGGTGCGCGAAAAATAGAATGATTGAGGATCATCGGAGACTCGCTTGATGAGCATCTCTATAGTGCTATGAATATGCGTCGTGGCGCGTCCAAAATCACCCGAGAGACTTTCAAAACAGAAGATTAACAGAGCGCTGACCAGGGCAACTCTCACAGAGTCTTCCCCCCTGTGTACCATCTCCCTGATTCCGGCCAAAGCTTCCCCATACTTGTTCAGAGCGTAATCTCGAATGTCTGCAGCAGATTGCTTCATTGCCATACTCAAGGCTGCTGTTGCGACCACCAGTTGCCGAATTGCGGGGATGTCGCACGCTTCGAGAACCAGGACATTCCACAAGCTGGGCTCAAACGTACTGGATAGCTCAAACGACGTCTCGTCGCGGAAATGGCAGAAGTACTGGTACTCTGCCTCGTCTTGGAATACAATTCCATCAGGGATATTGGATTGATGAATCGGAGTTGATGGTAGTAAGAAGGGTGATTGCATTAGCGATGCAGCTGGGGATGGTGATCTTGATGGTGCCATGGCTTTGGACAATAATCTTCTTGGAACAGGAAGACTTGTTACTTTAGGTGGAGGTGTTTCTTCTTTTGGTGGATAGCCTCCACATTTTCTTCCAAAATTTACGCAACGCAAACAGCTTGGTTTCGTCTCGTCGCATTTTACACGACGTCCCCTACAAAACGAATTAGGAAAGGTTGACCGATTAGCCATTTGCCTGTTGGAACCAAATGGTTACAAGAAGAGAAAAAAGGGTCTTATGTCTCTATTGAAAACTTGAGAGCGAGAAGGTATACGTACTTGCAAGTTATACATCCCGTTTTCACTTTTGGCTTGCTTGCCCTCGCTTTTTTGGCGTTTGACGACTCACCCGAATCGTTCATTTTGTCTCGAATTTTCTTTTTTACTGCAAAACCAGTGTTGAAGCAATTAACTGTGTACGGGTATCTTGGAATGGGGATTTGGATCTGAACGAACGGTATGTACGATGATTCTGGCATTGAATGTGGTTGCTGAACTCACTCTATATCTATTATACACATCTGAACATGAGGAATGAAAAAAAAAACGACAATGGAGTACCAAGTGTGAGGCTTGAACTACTCGATCGTAAAAGCTAGCCAATGATAACGGGCCAGATCGAACTGTCAAGGGTGCTTGATCTTCGCCACATACATGCCGCTGATGTAAGACGTCCATCCGAAAATAACGTCAAGACACCACGAATCCATACTGAACATAATTTAGTTCGATTAATCGTCCTTTACTAGTATCGGTCTATGGGACTACGTAAATAAAAGCTCTGTAAATACCTTATTCTCTTGCACTCTAGTCTATTCAAATCTGACATGATTGGGGCATTGCCCTCCAGTCTCGCTTCTTCCGACCTTCGCCTTGCATCCTTACACATTTCTTTCCTAGTTTGGCGGATGCTACTTAGGCTTTCTTCTTTCAAAGGTGTCGGAATCCGCCTCGTGGGAGTAGTTGACCACCGAACCTGGCTCCATTTTGGACTAGTTTAGGGCTGCATATTGCGGCACGATCTACATCTTTAGTTAGAGGTTAATTGATTTACATACAACTTACTGTACCTTATCTTCTAAGAGGGTATTCCCGCGCGGCTCAGCTACATGTATACGATGGGCTGGTACCAAGAACGTGGTAGGAAATGGCATCCGGAGAATGATCTCGGAAATTTCTCGATGTCCAATATCCCCGGTGGGGGTAAGTGCGTCTTCCGGGTCCTCGGTAGTCCTAGTGATCCACCCGCAAGAACGGTACTTTTTCGTTGTGGGTCTCGAATTTGATGGGATCGTACCTTCCGCATACTCAGGTCTTTTTGTCATGATGAAAAGATCGGAAGTCATCACTTATTATCAGTTCGGTCTCCTTTAACGTAAGTCGTTTCAGTTGATCGTCTGAAATGGTGTAGAGAACTTCACAACTTACTTTGCTATTGAATTATGGAGGGCTATGGGAGCCTATGGTTGTGTGAGCTATCTCTGATCTTGTTTCCAGTTTTCATTTTCTCTAATATTACGCGTTGCACCTAGCAACATTGTTTTGGTGATCTACAATCCCTAATTGGCCTGTTTCCGAGCCATCGTTCTTAGAGGATCGTCTTAGAGCCTGGACTTGACCACGTATTTGGGATACTGACAACCAATGAGATATTGGTGGTCACTAGTTAAATTACCTTTTAACTGGCGTATTTTGTTTGTAGTCATTGAGAATTCATGGGCTGATTAACAGTCAAGGATTGTGTCGGGATTGGATGGGGATTCAGGAACGTTTCCACGAGCATTGACCTGGGTATGTACAATACCAAGTTCAGAGAGGGATCATCACTCCATAGGAATGTTTTCATCTTCAATTGTGGCTTGAACTCACTCTTAGCCCCCACTGTTTGCTAGTTGAAAGCTTGTTTTTTTGTGGATGTTTCGTTGTGGATGTTTCGATGGATTAACCAGTATTCATGTCGGTTGTTTCCCCACTTATTTCCTCCTCCGTCCGGAATGGGATTATCTTCCTTCTACTCTAGCAAACCTTCTACTATTTAGCGAATTGCTAACCCTATTTGTAGGAGTATCCGCTACAAGAATACGGGAAAGTGGAGTAATTTATGATTCCGGAAGGCTAGGATTTAGGGCTGAAGTAACCACGGGCTTTTAGGCAAAGGCGTAAGAGGCGCATCGCGCCCCTCCCTATCGGTGTAAGGTGAATTTACCGGTACTCTGTCTCCCTGAGGCTGAATTTGAACCCTTTCTGGACTTTCTGGAGATCCGAGCACGTCCCTGTGTCCATTTTGGGCAACCTGGTAACCGTCGGCCACGGTACATCCTCCACGGCCAAGTTTATTGCCGTCCTCCGTTGCTTCAATGCGACTTATATCGATGGGGATGAATTCCTAGACATCGCGCTTCCTATAGGAAGCTCTCCCACCAAGATGAAATTCCTGTATGGTTTGTGTTTGGGCTTTTTCGAATCTTATCTCAAAACTCCTTTTCGTTTCTTGAAGATTGATCTCGCTCTACAACCTTGCTTGTTAAGCAGCATTCGGGATTTCCGTCTAACTGATGTCAAACCGGATATTGTTCGAACTCAAGTTTCTTTAGGGTAATTTATTCCAATTATTTAGGACTGGCTTGAACATCTCAAGTGGCGAGAGTAGAACATTGTTCACGGTTTCCCCTCATGCAGCGAATTACTGACCCCAAATTCATCTGCTGCACTTCAAGGTTTAGAATTGGAGATTGCGAACGAGTTTGATTTCAAACGACCTAGTCGCATTCGCATTCGCTTGGTTATTTGTGCAGAAAGAAGTCTGGCAATAGCGCCTTGCCATTATGCCATTATGCCATTATACACATCTTCCATCAAGGTTAATTACGAACTTTATTTACCGCAAATACTCCTCCGTCAGTGTTTCCACAATCCATCATTCCTTCGCTGCAGAGAGGATCGTGAATAACCTTCATTCAGCAAGGTTAATGACCCCGCTTTCCGAGTGTCTCTCAACTTCAATATATCGGAAATTTCCTTACGTAGAATCTGTTGTAATATCGCAGTACGAGTACAGTACTCAATGCGGTCGTTATGGATTGTTTTAATTGGCCAGCAAAGTTATCATAGACGATTCTGGTTGGTTACAGTTACGAGCAAATCACACCGCTTGGAAGTTGGTTCCATAAGCGCCGTGAGCTCCCCCTGTATTCCAACATCCTACAACATTTCACTTTCAAGCTCCTCTTCCTCACCTGCACGATGGAAGCACTTCATTTTCGTGCATTACGCTGACTCTTTTGCTCTTGCTTGACAGGTTGTCAACCTGTCAACCACCAGATGGTTTCTCAATCTCAACCCAACAAGGTTGAATCGGAAATCCACGACCCCAAGAGGCAGAGCAAGCTCAAGGTCAGGATAGGTTGCAAGTACGACAAGTTCTTCATCATTAGCTATCCAAATTCCCGGTCACTATGTACTACGTACTAATTTCAAGCTTAGAACAAAACAAAAAAGACGCTCAAAATGCGATGAGACCAAGCCGGAGTTTGAGCGCTGTTTACGTTTCGGTACTCCGTATGACTTCAAGTCTAGTGAACAAGCCCCCAGAAGAATTATTGGGACAAATGGACGCCTGCTTCAAGCAAAGGTGCCCGCCCACCTCTACAAATCTCGCCCTCACAGCAACATCGCCATTTACCACACTATTTCGTAATGAAACAAAATATCAATACTTTCGCTATTTTCTTAGCCGTCTACTTCGAAAAATCTCTCTGGCGATACACCATTCCCCAGGCTTATCAGGACATAGAACTTCGAAGCTTTGACTCGTGCCCAACTTTGTGTGGCTTCACATCCAATTTACGCATTCACCCGTTACACTAAAATACAACACCACTGCCATAAACTCAAAATCAGAACATGAAGCAACCAGGATAGCATTGATAGTGTATGCCAAAGGGCTCAGAATACAATTGTAGGTCGTAGTCAGGTAAACTTGTATTGAGATGAAGAAGTAAGAACTAGCTACAGGACCGCCACCTTAAGGGTGACGGTGGAATATAGGAGAAGGAACAACTATTCCCCATAAGGATCATGTGATCCCAACAATAGCAGCACTTCTGGTTTTGTAAACATATGACTTCCGTCAAGAATATGCAAGCAGCACTAAGATTACTACAAACCCGCGTTTGTCACTTAAAACCACGATCTTCAGAGATCCATCCAGTCTCTGAAGTACCCGGAATTGACTACTAAATATTGATTCGTCCGGATGGACAACACTATCCCAACCCGTTCCAATCCTAACAAGGTCGATCGAGCCAATATTCTTGATGTCTACTATCCGATTTTCACACCACCTTCTACTTTCAGTAAAATGCTAGAGGCGAAAAACTGTCGGGCGAAACACCACACTTATGCAATGTCACAGCTGAATCATCATGCATGCGGCGATGAAGATGAAATGCTACGATCTTTTTTGTTGTTGCAACTCAGACAGTGGCAGTGTGCCTTTGTGTTTTGTGGCCATCAGAAAAAGTAAATGAAAATGAAAAAGATGCGAGCAGGGGTGCTTTCGCCAAGGTAATGGAGATGGGCATACAGAAAGACCCGGGACTGATAGGTGTCCCTCGTGGTGTATACACAGCTGGAAATTATAATGTGGTGTGAGGAAACGGTGTCTCATCCTAGGTTCAAACGCCAATTCGTCTGGGATTGTGGTATCATTCCTTCATTGTTCGTTGTCTTAAAAGGATGTCGCAACAGGCGAGTTAGGGAAAAGGCCGTGGAGGTTCTCAGATCGGCAGTTCCGAGAAGAGTATGGGCTGCTGCTGAAGTGGCGAAGTTGGGGGAGAAACTGCTAGTCACCAACACAACAATGATCGCTCAATTCTACAGAATTTTATCTTGACTAATAACTACTATAAACCACAAGGATTTTAATTCTTGTCATATGCAGTCATTTAAAGATAAGGCGTGTCGAAATCGTAACCCTTGGTGGAGTTATGGATGTAATTTCAGTACGGAAGTCTAAGTGCTGTCCAATTGATCGCTTCGTAAGATCCTTCTCGCCTGGAATGGCCCGATAACCGCCGCGGCAAAATCTACAAGGTTGTGATTTTCAAGCTTTTATTGTTCCAGATACGTTCATCCTGTGGTGGGAATTACGACCAAGACCCTAACCTCGTGCTCGAGGCTGAACAAGCACACACTTGCTCACAATCCGTCGAAAAATCCACATGAGGTCTTACTTTAGCGATGACGCTCGTATGTCATAGTCATTGGGGGATGTACTGTTCAAATGAAGTTTTCATCAACCGCGGTTGTAATCCTACACTAGAATTCTCCAACCAAGTTTGAAAAACTTGATGCTGGGACAGGGTTCATTAGATCAAAATCCGTAACAATTTGTATAATTGTAAATCTGAAGTCACGACTCCTGAATCACAACTCTCGAAATTGGGTATTATACATCATTGAATATGAACGGCTCCTCCTTCTTCAATCCATAGTTTGGTGCCTTGATATCTCTTTAGCTACCTACTCCCATCTTCCATTCGCGTCTGATACATATTTACGTTTCAATACCCCACATTTCACAACGTTAAACGAAATCTCGGTGGCTCTCAAGACTTCCTTAGAAACTTTACGACAAGGATTTCAGGAACGCAATGCTTGAATACCAGCAATATCTAGGTCGTGGTGAGTTACGGCACAGGAGCACCTTGAGCTCCTCCTGCTGGATGATTGTGGCTGGCCCCATCGCTTAACGTTCCATGTGGCGTTTCCCCAGCCGCACCAGCCTCATGCACTTTTGCGACTTGTCTCTTGTTCCAAAACTTCGTTTCATCGCAGGAATAAATTTAGCGTCCCCGGCGAGTGGAAGACTTCATATGTTCCAAGTTCCAAATCTTCAAGCTGGCGCAGTTATTCCTCATCGTCTGAGAAATTAATATGGTGGGGTCGATTGTCAACATTCCCTGGATTGAGGGGTACTGTGCATGGATATGATTTGAGGCTGACATGTGTGGCTAGTTACGTCCGTAAACGAAACAGAATGAACGATTTGGGGGTGGGGTGGGTCATCCGCCAAATTATCACTTGTGTGACTCGGGTTTTTATGTCAAAATTCCTTTAACGCGATGGGTGGCTGGGAAATGGGCTTTCTTCTCTTGCCGGTGCCAAATTAAGATGCTTACTTGAGACGGAGAAAGATTTGTAGAAACCATTGGTCGTCCGCAACCCTCGTTTCGAAAATCTGAGTAAATCATTCTACTTCGCCTGATTCCTCCCACTTTTTCCATCGAAGCGGCCGACACATTAAGATAACGGTTCTGCCAACGCGTACTGTGAAAATATCGCGAAGGCTTTTGTTAGGATCTAAATTTACATAAAAAAAAGCTTGGTCTTGTATCACGGGTGACACCATACATCATCCATTAGCATAGAGAACTCTCCCAAGTCTGCCTATTTTCTCAAAAGAATTTTGCAATTTGGGTCCATAAGATTCACAAGGAACTCAAGATTATGTTCTCTTGTTTGCCAGCTCCCACTCCCAATCCAACAGAGACAGTTAATGAAGCATTACCCTCCTTCCGAGAACGCTGCCTTGCTGATGAATTGAACCCTAGGAGGTCAAGTGTCCACTTGACCGAGAGACGGTTTAATCTCGAGAAGCTAGGAAAATCAATCCGCATTTGATTCTGTTCTACGAAATGCAAGCACGTTATTCTCCTATACCCTCTCCCCACCTTTTGGGGTGTAAAGTTTTATCTACCACTTCTGGGCTCTATGAGAAGTGACTTCCTCAACACTTGATATGGAGCCTGAAAAATACCGAGGGATCAGAAACGTTTGTTTACTACTTAAAGTACAGATACTGAATTCAAAAATTCCGCCATTAGGCTTTCTCCTTCACACCGCCGGAGCTAAAACCGACTCCACGAAGGTGTCTCTTATCCAATTCGAAAACTAACCCTTTGACAAGCGACAACGATGCCAGATTTTAGGTTTTAGATACACGTTATTAGCTTCCTCGTCAGACTTAATAAATTGCTGTAAGTTCCATGTAGAATATAAAAGCTAGTTGTCCTTTGATAAGAAGGAATTTATTAAGCTCCTCAATTTTAGGTAATCACCCTAAATGTTTTTAGTGCTACCGGTTCCTGGAATCAATTCAATCCATTTTATTAAGTTTCTCGTAGTAGGAGCGCAGTGCATAATTACAGTAAACCAATCGTAAATACCTGACAACTCACCGGGAATAAAAAGGAGTAAAGGTGGGTATCTATATCAGTAGATAATCAGTATCTTGAAGTGTTTTGTAGTGAATTGAGAAATTGTTACCTACAAGTCGAAAGAATATACTTCTCTCTCCCCTTTCAATTTCTATTTCATCAACACCACCGTTCTACGCTCTCGGCGTCGTGTTAAGTCTCTGTTATCAAGAACGCGCTGTCTTCTAGTGTGTATCACTTTGAGATATCTCCTAAAAAGGCACGAGAGCCGCAAAATCAGTCGTACTTCAACCTAACCTTGGGAAAGCGGGCAGAAAGCCGCAAACGCGATACGAAAGCAACTTGAGTAAGACCTAAAGACTAATTCAGCCGAACGAGATGGACGTGTCGGCTACTTTTCCTCTATCAGCCAAGAGCGCTCTCTCTTTTTCTCCTTCAATATCAGTGAGCTGCTCAGGGAGCCTCCGAGTGAAACTCTTAGACCAGCCAGCAAATGTACAAATTCTCTAGATAGACTCAATTGCCTATTAAGTCAGAGAATCTATATGGCATTTTAAGATGGTAAGTATTATTATATAACCTGTTATCTTTCCGCCCTAGATATCATTTCCATACAAAAAACTACCACCACGATGATATTCCCCTAAGTTTACATTAAGTAAATGTAAGAGTAGCGAAAACTAGATTTAGAGCTTCGAAGTTCGTAAGGAAGGTGAGGATAACTAGGTAGAACCTAGTAAGTAGATGGCACGTTTCTAGATCAAAGACCTCCATTTTCCCCCTAAATCCCTTGTTTTAGCTCAAAGTTCAAAGGAGTATAGAAACATTAGCAAGGCAGTCACGCCCTATAATTTATGGGTACTTCAAATATCGTACAGTGTGGATTGCTTGGAAATGACCAGAATTCATACAAAAAAGAAGCAACTTTAGGCGATTTTAAGGTGACCGATAAAAAGACATAAGTAAAAGCAATTCTAACTCTGAGTAGGCTAACTGTAAATAAGACTATTTTTCTGAATTCAATATTGAAAATTAAACTCGGCATTTCGATGTGAGCACGAATTTCTCATCCTTTGCGAGTAGAAAAGAGTAGATAAGAGTAGAGTATGGGTAACAGTTTCGTTAAGTAGTGTAGAGCGATTGGTCAACAACTCTCAGTAATCCTCTGAATATTATTCTATAAACATAGAAATAAAAGATTCGTATCTTTAAAGATGCTTTGAATCAGCAATCTAGGTGTAATCTACCATCCTGAATTAGCCTACTTCTCTTTCTTACTCTCTGCCTCTGCTTCATATTTTATAAGTGCTAATATGTATGAGATCGTATTGTTAGGCAAGGAACAGTACATAGCCCAAGAATTTCTACATACCCGCCTCTGAAGCTCAGTGGTATTCTCAGTCCTCTTTTCAATGCGTTCTGGTCTTGTCGGTCCGACATCGCCTGACCACTCAGTGTATTTCCCAGATTTACTCAAAGCGTTCTTTCATAGAGTGGTAGCGCGGCTACAACTCTACTCATTTCTCACGCTGACCAAAGTTGAGCACTAACACGATAATTTTCAACCACTCGCGATACTTTGAAAATGATAGGCGAGATTCGATGAAGGTGTCACAGTGTCAAGACTGTATCGTAGCATTAGATTGGATATCGACAATATGTATGATAAATTTGGAATTACAAGGGATTCAAATATCATGACTTTCATGGAGAAAGCCGACATTCGGACGATTCTACTACAAATCAAGACTCACCTCTACTGTCTCATAACAAACCCCATAATATCAGTATCATTTTTGGGTGTATACTGATCTAAGCATCCCATATTTATAGGGGAAAACTCTTTGTGCTTCTTTTTGAAAACAATTCCAACTTTGGAGTACACGTCGAACATTCACCACGAACCCCGCACTTCGCACTATGTACCCATTCCCCCGAGTCCCATCTCGCTTATCCACTTACCTCACCCCCCATTTACTCACTTCTAATCAAACTTCTGCTCGATATCTTCTCTGCCTATCCTCAATTGCCTGAAACTCCAGAAGAACCCTTCTCCATCCGTCATGCCGTTACCACTCACCACATCATCGCCAACACCACCAACATCCCCTTTCAGACAAGTAAAACCATCGCAACAAATTAAATATCCTTAACCGCCCCAACATCCCAAAAATCCACACGCTCTTCTCCAGCAAACAAAACCAAGAACCCCCAGTCCCGGACTCCATCCCGACTCGTTCACAACATTGAGCCACCAACCAACAAGTTCTGCAACACCACACCAACTCACCAACCACGAATACACGGGAAACCAACTGCATTGCATTGCACGCAGTGTAGCGGCCGTCACTCCCATTGCATCCGCAGCATGACATCGCACCAATGTACCACTACCACTACCACAGTACCATTCCATACTTCGTCACCGGACTCATCATCAGCTAGCCAGCGAACCAGCGAAACATGATCCATCTTGAACCAACAAACCCACTCAATTCACCCAATCGCCCACTCTACCAAGAAACCAATTCTTCAACGGGAAAAGAATCTCAAGACAAGACATCAAGAAAAAAAAGAGAGAGAACCTAGAAGGCAGTAACCCAAAATTCCAATTCAAGTCCACCAAAAACAGTCCAACATCCACCCTACAGAACAAACCAAAGAAAAAAAGAACCAACATCAAAACCAACAGGAAACTCTTCCCCGTTCCGTCACTCCCGTTCAACAAACCAACAACCAACCAACAACCAACAAACAAAGTCTATCCAATCACCTACGCATCCACGATAACTTATTCAACGGAGACGGACACAACCAATTTTTTTTTTAACGTCAAGAGAACAAGACGGGGAAAAGAAGGGGTGAGAACCCCAATCCTAAACTTTTCGGGAAAAGTCTAAAGGACCTAGAACGGCGCATCTAATGTGCACATCTTCACAAGGAGACCTTTTGGATGGAGAAGAATAGACTAGATATTTATGCTATACAGATACTTTAAAATCACCATCTTCGCTCACTCACCCCTTCTGCTAATCAACCACTAAGTAAATCGAGTACTGACTGAGCACTCCCCATTCCAGGAAAAGGGGGGAAAGAAATGTAGTCCTTCGAGGCAGCCAAGGTGATGAACTGCCTGAATACAGGAGACTTTACGTAGGGAGGAAGAAAATCATATTTACATAGAATAAACAGGGCACGACCCTAAGAGGACAAGAAAGAAAGAAGAACCGTAGAATCTAGGAAACACCCTCTTACTCCCTTCCCTTGCCTATCAAGTAACTGTACACGGTAGCTGAAATGGCTAGGAGAGGATAGTAGATACACACACATTAAAACAAGTAAACCAGCATCAAGATAAAATACACCTATAGTAATTATAATTATATCTAGTATGAGAAATGAGTAGAGTAGAGTAGAGTAGTGAGTAAATACTCTACTCTACTTAACAAATTTCAAGTACTACTCTACTCTACTCAACTACTCTAAGTAGTCGGGCCGAATCGGGCCGGGGCCGGAACAGGAACCTTTATATAATATAACTTTTTTATTTTAAGCTTTAATAGATTAGATATTAATTATAGAATTAATTATATATATATATAATTACTAATATTAAGCTTTATAAGCTTATTAATATATAGATAGAACTACTTAGACTCTATTAAATTTCTAATTAATAAGAGAAAGTACTATAAGAGTTTAATTACAACTTTAAAGAAAAGTCTCTATATAGAGGAGAAGACTATAGAAGAGAAGAAGCGAGTAAAGAAGAAAGAAGAAGAGAAGAGGAATAGAAAGAAGGAGCTAGAATTTAGGTACTACTCTACTCTACTCTACTCTAAGTACTTAAGTATTTTATTCTTATACTAATTATATCTATAGTATATCTATATAAAAAACATCTATCTATCTAATATATACCTCTCTCTCTCTCTATTAAAAAGGAAATCTAACTCGGTATAATATTTAAATAGTATAGAGCGCTTTAATACTCTACCTATATATCTCTCTACTTACTTATATATAGAGCTTTAAGGAGTCTCTATTAACCTACTATAGTTCTTTAATCTTATACTTACCGGTTATATATATCTTAAGATACTATAGTATTTTATATCTCGCGCTTTAGTATTTTCTCTATATCGATTTTTATTTTTAATACTTATATTCTTTTATATAATAGCTAGATATCTTATTTTATTCTAATTCTATATTACTTATAAACTCTACTATACTAATATCTTAACCTCTTTTATCTTATTCTCTTTTATCTCATCTTATCCTCTTTTCTCTCATCCTATCTTATTTTTACTTACTATTCTACATCCTATATCCTACTATTCTATATACCTATATCCCTATATCCCTATACATCTTAACATTCTACTTATACTCTCTACTACGCTACCTATCCCTCTAGATTCCTCTAGATCCTCTAAAAGGTCAGGAATAGAATCTTCTTCTTTTCCCTCTCTCTTTTTCCTTAAAGCAACTTACCTTTCCTCCTCTTACCTAGTCCCTCTCCTCTCTAACTCCTCCTCCCCCCCTCCTCTAATCTAACTTACTCTCTTCTCCTAACCTCTAACCTCTCTCCTCTACTCTCCTCTACTCCCACTCTCACTCCCACTCTTACTAAAATATAATCTCATCTAGAAAAAGTAAGGTAAATAAAAAGAAAATAAAGAAAATAAGAAAATAGAAGTCGAGTTTTATTCTATAAAAGAAATTTATATATATACATATATTCTCTCTTATAAGATTTTACCTTTTAAGAGAGTAATAGGTAGAGAGAGAGAAAAATACTTACTTCTAAATTTCTCCCCCCTTCCCCCCTCCCCTCTGTACTACTATAAACCTACACCTTACCTGACCGCTCTTTTAAAAATAAAAGTCAAAGTCCATCAGTAGACAAACGAGTCAAGTAATACAGTAATAGTCGAGACTTAAAAATAAAATAAAAACACGAATAAGGCAAGATGAGAAATCATATATCCATCTATGTATTAGAGAGGGAATGAAGGATGCGAGGGTGGTTCATCAAACCCCTATCTTATAACACCCGCATCCCCTCTCCCTCCGAAGAAGTTATTATGTATAGACTGAAACTATTAACAGTCGTATTTTCCCCCATCCTAATCCCCATCCCTATCCCAATCAATATCCCAATCAAATATACCATCCCCATCCTAATCAATCTACCATTCATCCATCCCCAACTACCCCCTCAAGATACCCTCCTAAGCTTCACCCTCTGAAAATATCCTCTCAACCCTTCAATTCCCCCCCTTCATCCTTAATCACCAACCTTCTCCTCCCTTCCCACCCAAGGAATAGCAAGCAACACACCACACCACCACCACCAACCTGCACACTCCTGCTGACCGATCCTCGTACTGCTTACGACATCTCCACCACATCCCTCAAATCAAAGACACACATCGTGGTGCATCCTGCAAGAGCCCGCTCGCTCACTCAACCGTCCATCTAACAGGCTAAGAGAAGAAAACCTCGCTACCACCACCGTGGATTCGTCTCTCATTCCTCAAAAACATTCCTCACCATCTCCACCCCTCTAACCCCCTCTTTCACTAGTTTGCTCAGAATCCGGAGGCAGAATCCATTGTGCCCATCTCCTTCACCGCCATATCAAACCCTCCTTCTAGCTGAAAGCCTTGCATGCAGGAAACCCCAACCCCCCACGGTTTCCCAAAATCTCTTGCCAGCTCATCATTTCACAATTTCCCGCATGAAAGAATGCTTGCTCGATTTCCCTCTCTTTCCCCTCAAGGGGTATTCCACCCTCACTTTTCTTCGCCAGAATTGGCAGGCCAGAAACACCCAATGAGTGACACGTCACATATCAACCCCGCTCACGAAAAATGGTCATCGGCAGTCACACCATCAGACAATCAGTCCCAGGCGGTCGGGTCGCCTCACTGTAACCCATTGTGCCCGTATACGTACAGTACGTACCATTTGCAAGGTGCCCCTCCGAAATCCTTTCTCATGTTGGACTGGTGTGTTGTACTTTTTTGCTGCGCCTCGCTGTTGCCTCGCCGTGCAGTGCTCTGCTCTTCTGAAATCGTGCCGCCCGAGAGCCAAGATTTCCTTCGTGTAACTCGAAAAACCGTCACCGGTGCCGGAAGGTTGTAAACCCAATCCTGACCCCTTCTATCTCGGTCCGTTCCTTCCGCGGCTGCCGCGTTTGCGTTTCCGGACGAATAAGCCCTAGCTCAGACACATTCCCAGCCACAGAACGACCTTCCCATTTTGTGGTTCAGCCAAACGGGGCCACCATACCTATCTTCCGGTAAGTCCCCAACAATATCAGACCAGGGACGATTTATCGGCGCTTAAAGTGACAATATGCGCGCAGTAAGTAGCAATCAGAGGCTCATTGGTGGCATGCGAGTTCGGCCAATGCAATCTTTCTTGCCGTCCGGGTAAATCATCGGATAAAAAGGGTTCCCTGCTGATGCATAGAACGACGTACTCAAAATATTCAAGTCATCCAAACTTCATGTCGCGCAGGCGTGGTTGTCGGCGGCCCGTGGCATCGACGGGGTCTAGGAGGATTATTTTGCGGGACGGCGAGCTGTCCATATATGCCTACGTTGATATTAGAATCTTGGGAGCAAAACATCTCCTAGAGTCGTTTTTTTTGAGAAAGAAGAGACAACTCAAAGACGAAGATGGGGGACTTACATTTCAAAATAAGCATGAACACCTCTTGAGCAGATATCCTTTTTTGCTTCGTTTGTGAGTGCCCTAACTCGAGCTTTATCCCACCCACTGATACGGGTCATAGGACCAAGGGACAGAGCATCCAGACTTTCTGTGAGACACAAATTGAACCATCTACCGATTTCTCTTTTCTGCGGATCGTGATGCCAAGGATTTAAGGGCACCTGTATTACTTCTTCCCGGACATCGTCGAATCCCTGGCTTTCCAGGTCTAGACGGGTATTAAAATTGTACGCCATTGGCTTACCGTGCTCTTGCGTAGTCCCGAAAAGATGTTCGGCCCAATGTATTAGTGGAGAGTCTCGCTCAAGAGTGCCATCGCTGCATCGAGGTGTCATATCTATTTCCACCAGTTCAACATGACCGATTCCAGGTTTCAAGGCACTACATTCTGATTAGGAGACTGCGTGATTTTGACTTGGGGATAGTTTACCAGAAGGCTTTGTGGTACATCTCCCTCCAGCTTGCAACACTACCATTGAGCATACGCATGAATACCAAATCCCAACAGTCAAGTCCTAGACTTGCCCAGGGAGATTCGAAATCCATCTGGTGGAACGACAGACCGGGTGGGATGCTGTAATCTTGACGTTAGCGAAACTAATATTAGGAATTTCTTGGAAAACGTACGATAGTGGTTGGATTGGTGTGAGGTCGATCCCTTTGGCCTCTAGGTTAGTTATCCCCCGGTATTGCAATTGACTGTTAAAAAAACATTAGAAGGTGGTCAGAGGATAGAATTGGCGAGTATCTTACTCCATGATATCGATTGCCTGTTTTGTCATGTCAGTATAACTCGTCAACCCTTTGTACGCCAAGTTGAAACTTACCCATATACCAGTCCCAGTTCCCACGTCTAGAATTTTGATCGTATCCCCCGACTGGTCCAGCCGAATTGGTGCAGATCTAAGTTTCCCTCTGGCTACATCGAAAAATTTGTGAAACATGTCCAGCCTGTCCATTTCTTTCTGTATGTAAAAATAGCGTTAATATTTGATACCAATAGGCGAAGGTAGCGGATATAGCCCATGGGGTGGTGGAATTACCTCGTCGCATGGAAACATGTATTTGCCCTTATGCCACCCATGATACTCTCTCCCATTCTCTAGATAATTGTCCCGATTTCGCAATTCTTGTATGGGGGACTCGGGCCGATCTGGGCCAGGCAGAGGACCGATATAAGACATTCTATAAAGAATTAGAGTTAGCTTGAGTTACTCGAAGGATAGAGCACCAATTGGAATTAGCTCTTGGAGAGACGAAAGCATGAAAATTGAAGCTGCTAGAGCCAGCTGCGAGTGGGTGGAAACAGTTCCAACCTGAGGGCCCAACTTGGAGAGGAGGAACTTCCGCCAACAGTTACAAGGGTATTAAAAATACATACCCGTTCTGAGCCGTGGCTACCATTGGCACCTTTGAAGTATTGTTTTGCTCCCCGGGAGGGCTGTTGAAAGATGGGCCAGGCCCAATTCCAGGGTGTGTAGGCGCAGGACTTCCCGTCAGTGGTAGGCTCCCTGTTCGGGGGATCGTCTGTCTATGTTCGTATATGGTATTTTGGGTGGGTTTGGAGAAGCTCATTGAGGGAGCGCGCGCGGGCTACCAGACACCCCCGAGTTGATGTCAAGTAGGAAGAAGAGGGTAAAGTGGAAATGTAGAAGACGCGGAAAAAATTCGAACAGTTCCCAAAGCAGGCAGTGGCCCCAATACGACCGTAGCTTGCAGCAGGGAAAGGGAAACAAGTGGTGTGGAAAGGCAGACTGGGTTTCCTGCGTCGAACTATACCGGAAATGGGATGGGGCAAACCGCTGCTGTGGTGCTGCTGAGTGCAGATAGATTGGACGGCGCTTGAAGGCTGCGGACGGGTAGTTGGAGTGTTGGATGACGGGGTCTTGCGAGGTGTACGGCCGTTGATTGGGCTGCCCAGGTTTTAACGTACAGGATATTTCGGCCTGACGAGAATGGGAGAGGAAGGTACTGGACACCGAGGGCCTGAGGGGGGGTGCCGGATGGAAGAAAGAGTGCCCAGGAAGTGCAACACTTCCCAATTAGCCTGGTGCTGGAGATGGCAAGGTGGGATTCGGTGTCGGGAGACTTTTATATGGTGTAGATGGAGTATTGAGTAATTATAGGACTCGAGGAAAGGTATGTCTGCGCTATGCAATGCGCTTGGGGATAAGGTGATTCCAAGGGAACCCAAGTGGGATGTTATTGGAAGAGAGGAAAGGATTGGGTAGCTTCTGGAAGTCGCAGATGCTGGAATTTGTTGGCGGGGTAGTGATTGAAGTTGTTGGCGCTGGGGTCGAATTGCTGTCAAAAGGAGGGGTTGTAAATTTTGGGAGCTCGAAATCAGACACTCAGTCGATGGCAGATGAGATGGGAAAATTGTGAATGAAAGATGTGAATGCTGGTAAGCTAAGAAAATAACGAGTGATGCCTACTGGGCTAGATGTGAAGCTGTAGATGTTGAGGATAGAAGGATAGGAGGACGATGATCTGGGAAGTAGTACGGGTAGTGTCTAGCTCGGCTACAGTAATTTTGGGCAGCACTAGTTTTGGTCAAGTGAGGTGCGGTGCGGTGCGGCGCGGGGATGTGGATGCTTTTAAAGGAGTAAGAAGCACGGCAGGAGACAGGAGGCAAGAGGTAGGAGCTGCCCAAGGTTCAGGGGACGTGAGCTGGTGGGCTGGTGGGTTGGTGGGTAGAGGTGGTGGGCAGGTGCAGGTGGGGGGGGGAAGGCGTTTCTCGGTGCTTTGACGGCTTTAGAGGGGCTGCAGGTGTACCTAGATGCTGGTGCTGGCTGGTGAGGGGGGAAGGGATGAGATGATGGGCGCTTCAAGGTTTGCCTTCAAGGTTCTTCGAGCCTTCCTTGGGCGTTCCACTGCCCAGGGGTTGACTAGGTATAGGTACCTAGGTAGGTAGCTACCTACGTAATGAGTGAACCTCGTAACTGAGCAGGCACCCTGCAGTCTCGTCCTCGTTTCTGAAGGATCTCAAGAAAAGTCCCAGAGGAAATAGACAAGATGATGCTAGCGGCAATTTACAAATGTTTTAGTTAGTGCCTGATTTAGCGTGTGATGGCAGGTACACAATGTAAGATGTACGGTGGTGCTGTAGGACAGAAATGACACGGTAGGACTCCTGTTCCGGGGAGCTGGGAGGTGGCAATTACACCGTGCGGTGAGTGTTGCTGTTGCTCCCGTCTTGATGGATGGTGGATGGATGGTGGATGGATGGTTGAGGGCGTACCAAGTACCAGCTGAAACTCGCCGACTGCTCCAGACAGTGAGGTATGTACCGTATTAAGGTGAGGTGAGGTGAGGTGAGTGAGGCTGCAGTGGGTGATGTTCTGCAGCAGTTATGTTCCACTGTGTGCAGATGGGGGAGAGTGGAGTACGCCGTATGATTGCAGGAGGGGATCGAGTGAGAGAGAGATCAATCCACAAATGCGCGCGCATAAAGGGTCGAGTAGCGCCGGCAATGCTAATTGCTGTCGTCGGGGAGCTCTCAGCTCTCAGCTCTCAGCTGTGAGGTGTTGCTCGCTGGTCTTTGCTTTCTCCAAAGAGGCAGGAGGAATCCGAGTTGACCACGGGGGCTTGAGACGAGGTTAGAGCGAGCAGTGGGGGCCAAGAATGATCTCTCAATGCTCCATTTGTTGGGTATCTTTGTATATGCAAAAATTAAAATTCCTCTCTAGTTCAATATTTGCTGGTCAAAGCAAGAAAATCGGATGAGGTGAGAAATGGTGGTCTTCTAGGTATGAATTTTAGGAAGACAGTCGATCGAGCGGTACCTAATCAAGCTCGCTACCAGGGGACAGGACGTCTGTTGATCGATCCAGCGGTCTCGGTTGGAAACGGGTAGGGCTTCCCGCGATTTGCCCAACTGACTGACTGCCCTGGACTGGATTCCTGGGAACTTGGAAGGAAAAAAGCTTAGAGCTAGTCTAGGCTGGGAAATTGCCAACTGGGATGGTCCTTTCCGTTGAAGTACCTAACCGCGTAACCCGCGCACCCCTCGCACCCGCTCTTCGAGAAGAAAAATGTCCGGTGCTGGGAATTGGAAAAAAGGGACGGAGCCAGGTTCATGGAAGGGGAGAAGAGTCGGAAAGGGGTAAGGTGGGCGTGAGCACTTATCGCACTAAGCCTTCGCCCCGGAGATAGGTACTGAGTTGCTTCTGACTGGTCGAGGCGGGGGTTCCAGGTTTTTGGATACTAAAACACTGAAAGTGCGCCGAGGTCTGAAGGTAATCCTGAAAAACTGTTTCAGCACCGTTCGAGTTGGCCTACTTCGACAATGACCAATTAATGACTAACCAAACAGATTTTTCTAATTATATCAGGTTCACAAGATGGTGGTAGGACTCTTTTTTTTTTTTTTCCTTTTTTTTTCAAGGGCACGCGAAGGCCACGAGGTGACGTGAGCTCGAGCTCGTTTGGATGCGGTGGTCGTTGAGACGTTGGAAAATCGACAACGGCGGGGTGGGGATGTTTGAGCTTAACACAGGTCCACCGAGGCGTGGGGAGCAACGATTTGGAATTGAGTCTTTTTGCTGAGAGAAGAGATGGCGAGAGAGTTACGAGCAAAAGAACGAGCAAGAGGCCGAGGATGAGGCAGACCAGAGAAGAGAGAAGAGAGTAGGATGGAAGTGTTGGAAGATTTCCCATTCCACAGCAGATGGACGTGGCTTTTATTCTCGTCCTGGCCTCTCTCCAATCCATCCTCACAACCTAACGCCTCAGAGAATCCCGGATTTCTGGTCCTCTGGGTACAAGTGAGAAAGTACAGCATACAGATACAGGCT